>SSNP01000089.1:2040931-2069106 GCA_006937955.1 Pachypanchax playfairii
TTTTTTTTTTTTTTTTTTTTTTTTTTTTTTGAATAACATGTTTTAGAACAAGACATTTCAGTTCGCCCAGAAATCTTCTGCTATATGGAGAATGTAGAAAATGTTTCTGGACTGTGTGTGGGGGGGAAACTGGAGCGCCCAGAGTAAACCCACTCAGACACAGGAAAGTCTGGAGTAAAGATCATTCTGTGAGGTGACAGTTACTCCACTGTGCCGCCCATTTTTTGTGATAGATGTGATGGAGATGATGATGTTTTTCTCTCACATCTGTAGTTGCAGCGGATCGATGGTTGTTGCTACTTATTGATCAGGTCTGTATCACTGTTTGGTCTTTCTGAAGCAAAAAATCCTTTTCCAGCAGGAAGGCTTCTTCTGTGGTTTCGAGATCGGTTCTTCTTGGATCTCATTCGCCTCCACAGGATCAGAATTTGAGACGGCTTCTTCTTCTGCTGTTTCCTCCATCTCAGCTGAGAGCGTATCATTTAGTATAACCTGCTCTTGGAGCTGAACCCTAAGTTGTTCCAGCTCCGATATGAACATTTTCTCTTTATCAGAGAAAGTTTTTTGAGCAGTAGAAAGCTCCTCAGATATTTCCTGACATAAGGTGTTCTTCTCAGCCTCCAGTAATGTAATCCTTTCCTGGTATTTAATCTCAATCTGAGAATGAGACATTTTCTCCTTGTTAAATTCCTCCTTAAGTTTTTGATGGTTTTGTTTGAGGGAGATAATCTCAGACAGACAGTTGACTTTGGTTCCTTCAAATGATTTTCTGACCTTCTCCAGATTTGCCATTAAAAGGACATTTTCCATTTCTGTTTTTTTGATAATCACTGTTTGTTCCTCCATTTTTTTATCAAGCTCTTGGATCTGAGCTTTCAGATTATATACCATCATCTGATGGGTCTTGTCTTCCTGAGAGTGAGCTGTTCTCTCTCTGTGCAGCTCGTCTTCCAGAGTTTTTAATTCTTGTGTTAAAGTCAAAACTTCCATCTCACTGTTTTCTTGCAGAGTTTCAAGAGACGTCTGGAGCTTCTCCAGTTTTTTCCTCAGATGGAGCTTCTCCTGCTCAGTGAATTGAAATCTCGCCCATAGCTCGTTTATCTTCTCCTGAAGATCTTGATTCCCATTCTCTAGACCGTGAATCATTTCCAGATGAGTCTCTTCCCTCTGTGAGTGAGCTGCTCTTTCTTTGTGCAGATCGTCTTCAAACGTTTTTACTTGTGCTGTTAAAGTAAAAACTTCCATGTCCCTGTTTGCTTGCAGAGTTTCAACTGACATTTGGAGCTTCTCCAGCTCCGTCTTTAACAGGATCTTCTCCTGTTCATTCAGTTGAAGAAGTGCTGATAGTTTATCCAAATATTGATGAAGATCAAGATTTTCGCCCTCTAGATTGCGAATCATCTCTTGATGATTCGCCTCGCTCTGGAAGTTAGCTGCTCTTTCTCTGTGCAGTTCTTCTTCCAAAGTTTTTACTTGTGCTTTTGAATTAAAAACTTCCATCTCACTGTTGGCTTTAAGATCCTTAAAGGACATTTGGAGCTTCTCCATCTCTGTCTTCAGAAGGATCTTCTCCTGATCAGTGACTTGAAGTCTTGCCGATAGATCATCCAAATTTTGATGGAGGTCAAGATTTTCACCCTTTAGATTTTGAATCATCTCCTGATGATTCTCCTCTCTCTGGAAGTTGGCTGCTCTTTCTCTGTGCAGTTCTTCTTCAAAAGTTTTTACTTGTGCTTTTAAAGTAAAAACTTCCATTTCACTTTTGGCTTTAAGATCGTTAAAGGACAGTTGGAGCTTCTCCATCTCTGTCTTCAGAACGATCTTCTCCTGATCAGTGACTAGAAGTCTTGCCGATAGATCATCCACATTTTGATGAAGATCCAGATTTTCAACCTCTAGATTGTGAATCATCTCCTGATGATTCTCCTCTCTCTGCGAGTGAGCTGCTCTCTCTTCTACCAAAATCTTTACTTCAGTTTTCAAAGTACAAATTTTAACCTCGCTGCTTGCTCGCAGATTCTCTAAAGATATTTGGAGCTTCTCCAGCTCAGTCTTTAACAGGATCTTCTCCTGTTCAGTGGTTTGGAGCTCGGCGGATTGTTTAGCCACAATTTCATTGAGATTCTGATGCTCAACTTTCTCCCGGTTGGCCTTCAGAAGGATATTTTCATTTTCTGTTGTTTGAAGCTCCTGAAATAATCTGTCCACAGTTTGATGGAGATCGTCATTTAGAATTTTCATATACTCAAACATGCCCTGATTACCTTCTCGTGTTTGAGAGTGAGCTGCTTTCTCTCTGTGCAGCTCGTCTTCCAGAGTTTTTACTTCATGTGTTAAAGTAAAAATGTCCGTCTCATGCTTCGCTTTGAAATCTTCGAAGGACATTTGGACCTTCTCCAGGTTGTCCTTTAAAAGATTTTTCTCTTGTTCATTTACTATCATCTTTTCTGATTGCCCAGACAGATTTTGATTCTGAGCCTGCAGATCGTGAATCATCTCCTGATGACTCTCTTCTCTCTGTGAGTGAGTTGCTCTTTCTTTGTGCAGCTCTTCTTCCAAAGTCTTTACATGAGTTTTTAAAGTAAAAACTTCTGTCTCACTGTTTGCGTGCAGAGTTTCAAGAGACGCTTGGAGTGTCTCCAGCTCCGTCTTCAGGTGGATCTTCTCCTGCTCAGTGATTTGAAGTCTTGCTGATAGTTCAGCCATATTTTCATGAACGTCTTGATTTTCACCCTTCAGCTCGTGAATCATCTTCTGATGATTCTCTTCCCTCTGTGAGTGAGCTGCTCTTTCATTGTTCAGATTTTCTTCAAAGATTTTAATTTGTTCTTTTAGGGTAAAAACTTCCATGTCCCTGTTTGCTTGCAGAGTTTCAACTGACATTTGGAGCTTCTCCAGCTCCGTCTTCAACAGGATCTTCTCCTGTTCATTCAGTTGAAGCTTTGCTGATAGTTTTTTCATATTTTCATGGAGATCTTTATTTTCACCGTTTAGCTTGTGAATCATCTCCTGATGATTCTCGTCTCTCTGCACGTTGGCTGTTCTTTCTTTGTGAAGTTCACCGTTTAGCTTGTGAATCATCTCCTGATGATTCTCCTCTCTCTGCGCGTTGTCTGCTCTTTCTTTGTGAAGTTCACCGTTTAGCTTGTGAATCATCTCCTGATGATTCTCCTCTCTCTGCGCGTTGGCTGCTCTTTCTTTGTGAAGTTCACCGTTTAGCTTGTGAACTTGGGTTTTCAAACTACAAAGTTCCACGTCGCTGTTTGCTCGCGGATTTTCCGAAGATGCTTGAAGCTTTTCCAGCTCAGCCTGTAACAGGATCTTCTCCTGTTCTGTGGTTTGGAGGTCGGCTAATTGTTTAGCCACGGTTTGATTGAGATCTTCCTTCTCAATTTTCAAATAATAAACTATCTCCCGATGATTCATTTCTCTCTCAGAGTGAGTCTTTTCTTCATCATCCAGCTCTTCTTTTAAATTTTCTACTTGCTTTTTCAAAGCCGAAACCTCTTTCTCATTCTCTGATTTTAGATTTTCAGATGCTTTTTGGACGGTTTCCAGCTCTGTCTCCAGATTTTGGACTTTTTTCAGCAGCTGTTTCATCTTCCGCTCTTCAGATATGTTATGCAGACTCTCCTGTTTTTTACCCATGTTTAAACGCATGGTCTCACACTCCTCCCTCAGCTGCTGGATTAGCTTCTGGTCCTGCTGTGTTTTTTCTTCGTAAGCCTTGATATCTTGGCTTACAGAAGGTTCCTTCTCTGATGTTTCAGCCGTGTGAGCTGCTGAAACACTCTGGTCATATTTAAAATTTTGCTCCTTTAAAGAAGCCTTGAGGAGTTTAATTTCCTCCTTGAGATCCTTGTTTTTCTGAATCTCTGACCTTAATTTAACTTCGCAATCCATGTATGAGGAATTCAGATCTTCAAAATCTTTTTGAAGATCCTTTTTCTTCATACCCTTTGTTTCGCTGTAGAGCGGAACTTCGACCGGGGGTTGATGTTTTGGCCCTTTCTTGATAGTGGGCTTGGGAATTTTCTGCTTGGTTGGCATCTTCCAAAATTGAGTTATTAGGCTACTTTGAATTGTGAAAGTACTATTACACTAAAGTGAAATGGCAAACGATGTTTGTCAAAAGTTCTGAGCTAACGGTAGAGACGGCTTATATAGTGGCTGTGATGTCATAGTTGGACATTTGATGCCTTTGATCTTTTTTTTTCCATAATGGAATAACCAGAGAGAGAGAGAGAGAGAGGGAGTGAAAGAGAGAGAGAGAGTGAGAGAGAGAGGGTTTTTCACCATTTTCGCGGTACGTCATCGCTGCGTCATCAAACCGGAAGTCTTTGGAGGCAGTCGGAAGTAAACATCGCGGTGGATAAATGTCCGAAGCCACAGAAAAGCTCATCTGAAATACGCAAAAGCATACAGGGAACGACTTTGTCCGCAGGAAAGGGCGCGATATTTAGAAAAGTTAAGGTTTATTAGTGGTGCAGATTCATAATTACTAATTTGTGTTGAGCCTGTTATTCAGCGTGTTATTAAGTGTAACAATAACTGAACAAAGACGGTATATGTCTTTGTACTTAATAGTCAGTTATGGAATAATTTTAGGCTATAATATAGTCACAGATTATGTTTCTACCCCAGATTAAACAAATACGTCAGTGAAATATTTGAACTGAAATTTAGAAAATAAGAATTCATTTGGAACAAACAAACAAAAAGAACATCAAAAACGATCAGCTGATTTGGATCAAACTTTTTTAATCCTAATTTGAATTTCACTGAAAAGCCATTTTTAACATCATTTTCACCATCAGACTGTGCAACGTTTCTACCACAGGCACAGAGTTTATTACATTAAAATCACAACTCTTTCATCATGTTTGCACTTAGTCCACATCACGAGCTTGTCCTAAAAACCATATAACGATAAAAATATCTCTCAGAATCTTTCCAAATTCTTGATAAGCCAAAGGAGATAAGATATTCTAGTGAAATGCATTTTGGAGGCAGAATAGATGTGAAATAAAGACTTAACTTTTGAAGTAAATTTTAATAGTTTGTATATATCTTTACTAAATTCAGATCAAGGGATTTCAAGAACTTGTTTTGGATAAAATTGAGAATAAATATAAATAAATGCTCCTATTATTTTGTACCATACTGCCATCTACTGGGTAAAAATCAGCCATGAAATTAATTATCAGTTCTTTCTCAGACTCAGACATATGTGTGTGAGTTACTGAAGCAGAACTAGATGACAGAAACTAAAGACATTTTAGATGTGTTTATGTGTGTTTAATGTGTGTTGAAACTATTGGATGATTCTTGTTACAAAATCTAAATCACAGGAAATGTGAGCTGCTGAGGCGGGACGTCAGTTAGACAGACATTAAAAGAAACTGTGATGGATTTTAGCCAGGATCCAAGGATACCATCAGATCTAACTTTAACTGTAAGAGGAGGCTGTGAATTTTAAATCATGACAGGGTAAATAAATCATAACAAAACCAGCTAGTAAAGTAGGTGTGCAAATGTTTTTGCTTCTTAAATAAATGTACATGATGTAACATGGTTTGAGATCAACTGATTGATTAATGGGATTCATTTTTTTTAATAAATAAAGAAGACATTTCTAATGGGTGAAGTTAAGATACACACTTGGTTTTTAGGTTTAATTGATCGCATCTGTTTGTCAGTCATTTTCTGTCTACACTTGTTAATTTGTGGTTCACTGGTGACGATGAGGTGGAGTTACACCTGGATGGACCATCAAGTCCATCACCGTGCCAAACATCCATTCACAATTCATAAAGAAAGGGCCTGGCTGGTTTTGAACCCAGGACCTTCTCACTATAAGGCAATGATGCTATCAACTGCACCACCATATATTAAGTGTTTAATTAATGTCACCAGTAAAGGCAACAGGATTAGTGTAGAGCCAAACGTGCATCATAATTAAACACCAAATGGATGAACTGCAACATTTTGGAAAATCTGAGGTCAAATAAAACAAAAATATCATTTTTAAAAACTACATTGATAAATACATTAAAAAATCATTAATAGTAGACAAAACTTTTAACATTTAGTCTAATTTTTAAAATGTTTATGGGTTGTGTTCCATCCTATAAATTTGTTATTCTTATTATACAGCCATTCAAAAAAAAAAACATTCCTGCTTCATAAAAAAACATTTCATAAAACATATCTGAAGATTTGTAACAGATTCTTCCTGCCTGCTGTCTGACTGACGACCTTCACTGAACTCAGAGTTCATAACGGTGACCTTTTCCATCAAACTGCTCTCCAGCATTATCTAGTTGGAATTCTGTGAAGGATGACATGGTTTGATTGTGCAATGATTAAGAAAACTTCAGCAGAAAACTGAGAAACCTTCATTGTGTTTGAATAAATGAAATGGATGACAAGTAGGTTATTTTAAATTAGTTTTTTCCCTCTCATGATTGATAAAGTGAATACACTGTCCTATAAAGGCTAGTGTGATTAATATTTAGTTAAATGTAGGCTATGTTCTACCTCAATTAGAACACGCTCTAATTTAATAGTAAAAAGTTCTGAAAGAGTCATTGAGTTTGTTAGAAAAACCAGTGCAATTGTGTAATTGTGTATAGACAGTAACTTGTCTAAACAGTGAAATGATTTTCATCAGCTGATCAGAGTGAGGATGGTGCCACTATGGAATAGGGAGGTCGGTCCTGTGTGTTTCCTGATTGGTCACACCTGAGACCAGCCTTCATTCGAGCTCACCCATTGACTCACATCCTTCTTTTGAAATAACCTACAGTAACTTTCGAACCGCCAGTCCGACGGTGACAGGACGCCTCCTGCATGGACCGATCAGTCTGCTGATGTGGAACCAGGTTGCTGAGGACCAATCACAACCCTTCTTTTTGACAGACAAGTTTCCCGCGCGCACGGCAGACGCAACTCAGTTGCGCGTTCACGTTAGGGTTATGTTCAATGTTTCCACGGTGTTGATGAACGATTCAAATAGCTGGATTCTAGAAACTAGAAATTAAGAACTAGAAAAGTGAAAAATAAACTATAAGGTCTGGGAAAAGCATGTTTTCTGCTACATCAATTTAAATTACAATGTGTTGTGTATTGTAAAGACAAAATGAGACTATGGAATTCTGAAATTTGTTAAACAAAACAAACAAAAAACAAAACAAAAATGTAGCATAAAATTTGGGAAAATAATCTTAAAAATTGAGCAATAAAACATNAATGGCAGTTAAAGCAACTAATGTAAGGTATATGGCATGCACTTGTATTTAATTAGCCTAAGTCAGAAGATGTCTCCCAAAGTGCTTCACACTACAGTTTTGTCATTCGCCCATTCACACACACACTCAAATGTTTGATACGTATGCACTGAAACTTTCAGATATGAGATGTACACAAATTCTGTTTTGTGCATTAACATTTAGTTGTTTCATCAAAGATCCACAAAGCATTAGGTTGTAACATTAACATAGAAATAAATTGAGATTAAATAATTGTAAAACCCAACTGCTGTAACTATCATGACTGATGCAGCCAGGTGATGTATGAAATCAGTGGGATATTTCAGAATTTTGTTGCAAGCAGAAGTTAGAGCAATCTTAGTTTGGAGAACCAGACAGAAGCTGACAACCTCTCAGTAACTCCAAGAGAGAATTTCCAACCTTGATAAAAAAAGAGTCAAACCACATGATTTTTAATGAGGGTTAAATGAAAGCTGTTAATTTGACACCTCATCACTTTTGCATCAGACAGTTTAAATGTCTTTAGTAACATACATCTATGACTGAGCATGTTGTGACATGGCTTTTTTTGCAACAAGCATTTTGCAGAACACAAGCTGCAAAACAACATGGAACAGCTGGAAATAATTCAAGTTTGAGTTCTATTAGATGATAGAATAAAACCAAAACCACCCATACATCACCCATAATAACATTAGCTCTAAATTTGTATGCAACCTAGTTTGAAAACTTCTCATCGCGTTCTTCGAAACGGTGTTGAACAGTGTTGATCTTGAACACACGCAGTACGTCAGGGTGTACGTCGCAACGCAGGGGGCGTGGTCTTTGCGCTTTGGAGGATAGCCCCACGCTTGCCTTTGGCAGTGCATTAGCGAGCTGACTGTAGCGCTTGTTTTCCCAAACCATTCAAACAAACCAGCTAGCTGCTGAGTTTAGTTCGTGCCCTGAAGAACAGCCAGCTTTTCCTAGACGCTCGGGAGTCTAGACTTTAAGTGTTTATCTGTATACGAAAAAAAAAAAAACGTAACAAAGATGTCCAAAGAGACGGAAGGAAAGAGCGAGAAAATCATGGATATGGACAGCAAGGTGTTGTGGTACCCGGACTCTAAGAAGAACACACAGATGGACAAGTTTAGGATACAGATCAACTCGGACTACGGGCTTAATCTGGGTGAGTGGAGGGAGGGAGAGGCAGTCAGACAGGGTGGGTGTGTTGGACGGAATTTAAGTCGGATTTCATTGAGCTCATGAAGCTGCATACTGTTTATATCTGCACTGCCTGCAACCCGGATGTTAATTAAAAAACAACGGGCGTAAAAGCAACACATTCCGACTAATTAAAGTACTTCAAAGCTTCCGACCTTTTTCACCGCTTCTCTCCGGTGTAATAATCTATTTACAGCCGCTCAGCTCGACCTGATTACCGTGAACAGATCATTCATTGCCAACCATTGCTGCCTTGAATGGCCTGGTCTGTGGAATGCAGAAAAACGGACTGTTTTAGTAATGAAATACTGTAGTAATGAAATACTACATTGTTGCAGTTAGGACTAATTAATTGTGGTACTGTATTTTCCAAATTGATTGTCTTTGTGAGATGATCTGCACAGAACCTTCTGACTCATTTCTGTTGGAAATAACATGAACATTCTCACCATTTTCAAACTTCAATTCTGCTTCTGTGTGACAGAAATGAATCCTGTCTTGACTCAGCTGTAGGCCACCATCACTACACAAACATCATCTGTTATAGCATTATGACTGATTGATGTATATTGACATTTTCAAACAGTCCTTACTGTTTCACTGATAGGAGCTGAGCTTTACTTCAGTCTTTAATGATTAGTTGATGATTGGAAATTACTGCCGGACAAACAGATTGTTGGAAGAATTTCTTTGGCTGCTTGTTTTTTTGGGTGTTCTTGGTGGAAATGTTCAGTAATGAATTTTATTAGTTCTATGTTAAAGGTTTTAGATTAAAAACACACTGATTCTCTGTTTTCTAGTTAACTACAATGACCTTTATCAGTGGTCGGTGACCAATTACCCAGAATTCTGGGGAGAAGTTTGGCGCTTCTGCGGCGTGGTCAGCTCCAAGCAGTATGAGGAGGTGAGTCCAGATTTTTATTCATAATATGTTGTTTTTCTTAGACATTGATGGCAGGAAAAAGAACAATAAAAATAAATATCTGCATTTTTTCAGGTTTCTGTAAAACTGGGAGGTAATTTGCAGTTAGAGTTCAGGGTTCAGCATCGTTTATCCCATGATGCATCATTGGATTTCTATATGAACATTACAGCACAATGTGTCTTTTTCAGAAGTTTTTCTATCCTTTCATTGTCTGAATAAAAGAAAAAAGATATAAATAATAAACAAAATAAAATAAATAAACAAATATATAAATAAATAATAAAATAAAATAATTAATACAAAATAAAATTTGTCTAGAGGGAGTCTGTGTTTGTCATAAAAGTTAAATCAATGAAACATCAAAAAAGACAATTAATGATTGAGTGGATGTAAGAAATGTTATTTTTTGGGGACTGTATAATAATTTGTCCATTGTAAAATACAAATTTCAGGCTACATGTTTTTTTAAAATTTACTTTAGCAATATTTTGTTTCTGAAAACGTGGCTGACAGTAAAGCTGCTAGTTGCAACAAGAACAATTTATTTGTTTTTGCTGTCTATGATTTTGTCACTCATTACTTCCAGGATACAGCCACTTTTATAAGGCTGTAAATCTTTGTTTTGACACACCTTTTTAGTACATAGCAGTTTGTATTCCACTTCATTTACTGACCACATGCTCTCATCTACGTAGTCTTTTCTAATATTTATCCAAGGAGATGTTATCGAGGCACATTTAACCAGCCAGGCAAACATTTTGGAGCACAGTGGTTTGGTTAATCTTCACAGTTAAACAAAATGAGCTCCTGTAAGTGTTAATCAATGTAGAAAGTGTCAAATATTACTGAAAAAGGATTTTATTAAGAAAAAATGTCCTTTGTTCATTTTATCCTCCAAGTAAATGAATGATATTTGTGTGTTCATGTTGTGTGTACCAGGTGGTGGATGCATCCAAGCGGATCTCAGATGTTCCAGAGTGGTTTAAAGGGGCCCGACTGAACTACGCTGAGAACCTGCTTAAACACCCAGACCAGGACAAAGTGGCTCTCTATGCTGCAAGTAAGTATGTTACAGTGTGTTTAACACCGATTAACACTGAAGTCTCAAATATTCTTCTATTTCTTTTCAAAATAATGTGAATTGTAGGAAATCTGAGTGTTTATACTGTCAAACATCAGCAGCATTCATCATGTCACTGTTATGAGATTAACTGCTTCTTCCCTCTCAGAGTCACGCACTGATGAATAGACCCTTCTTTATTGTTGTGTGTGTGTGTGTGCGTGTGCATGTGCAGCCTCCCTCTGCAGCTGTAATGTAATTCAGTTTCAGACCTGTTGTTTACAGTGCTGTGGAGTCTCTGTGAACCGGTCCTGTTTCTGTCTTTACCTCTTCAGTTTTTGCCCTTTTTAACATTTAGAGTTACAAAACAACCAGTTCTCGTTACATTTGAATTTGTGTTTGTGCTCCTGATATTTCGTGTGTCTCTGTGAACCAGGAGAAGGCAAGGACGAGATTGTGAAGGTAACTTTCGGGGAACTGAGGCGTGATGTGGCCTTGTTTGCTGCAGCCATGAGGAAGATGGGCATCCGGACTGGAGACAGAGTCGTAGGTGAGTCAGTTTATCCAGAGAGAAATAAAAACATGTCCTCACCAAGTTAATAGCGTACACTCATATATATTTATATACATACTTTGACATTCATTATTTGCATAGACGTGAGGAACAAAAGCATTTCAACATATCTTGAACTTTTCTTCTCTGTGATGTGAAATCAAAACTTGTGTTTGGTGACATTAAGGTATCAGTGTTCCCTTGAGAGCGAATAAAAAGCCTAATTATACAAAGACTCCGCCCATTGACTGAGGCCACGTCATCCGTGTCAATAACGTGTCGGGAGGTTTCAGACTTTTATGGGATGTTGGAGCCAATTCTGTTTCTAACATTCATCAATTATGTAAACAAATCAGTTTTATTAAATACTAATATCTGTTATGTGACTCACGTATGTGAAATGACTTTGATTTGAAGACAATGTGTTCCACGTTTTATTTAAGGTAACAGTAACAATGGCTGTCTCAGAATGAGTCAGCTGATTTCCTGCTGTGGATGAATGAGTGTCGACTGTTCCATAAACTGAAGTTACAGTTAAACGAGTTTTTTAAATCATCATGAGACTCTCTCAAGCTGTTTTTATCTGGTTAAACCATATAGAGAACCTGAGTTCAGCGATCAGATAAAATGTGATCAGATCTGATGAATGTTGAGGTGTAAAAAAGACATTTTTTTTTGTCCTATAAAAAATCAGCTTCCACCCTGAAGTTTGTGCACCCTGCTGTATCTGAGCAGATATAAATGTGATGTAAACATTCGGATCTCTTCAACAAACAACAATAAGAACCTGAAGAGCTGTAGATGTGGTGATGCAACAACACGTGAAGCTTCGCTCTGCTCATTTAAGAAACATACATCATGTTACATGTGCGCTCCTTTCACACGGTTTCTCTAAGTTCACTGTTCTACAACCACCCAGTCGAGGGATGACCACAGTGTGTGTGTGTGTGTGTGTGTGTGTGTGTGTGTTCAGAGGAAAGATGGATATTGTGAGAGAAGAATCCATTAGCTAAACGACTGAAGCTCTGTGGGAGTCTCATTAGACAAAATGAGCAGGGTGGTGGGAAGCAGAGCGGAGCTATAAAAACGAGAGCGGAACGAGGAGACACAGGCTACTTTATGCCTTCCTTCACATCCCTCCCTATGACTCTCCTCGTTGTGTGTGTGTGTCTCTGTATGTGGGTGTGGCAGAAATGTCCTTGTCCCCAGATTGCAGCTAGAATATCTTGTCAATATCTTTAATCTAGAAGATATATAAGCACTTAGCTGATGAAGTCAGCTGTGTTTTACAGCAGAGGATGACGGAACCTGACTCACACACACACACACACACACACACACACACACACACACACACACACACACACACACACACACACACACACACACACACACACAAGTGTGTTTTGGTATCCTTATGGGGACCGTCCATTGACTTCCATTGATTTTAGTAACTAGATTTATACCTAACCCAAACCCTTTTCCTAACCTTAACCATTACTGATCTATAACTAACCCTAAGACTAACTAAAACTCTATTCACACCATACCTCTAAAGCTGAACCCTAACCCTAAAAAGGGGAGTCCCCCTCATGGGGACCAGGCTTCGGTCCCCACAAGAGCCCTCGGACCCCAGAAAGATAGTAAAAGTCAGGAAACTGGTCCTCAGGAGGTCAGAAAAACAAGTCCACACACACACACACACACACACACACACACACACACACACACACACACACACACACACACACACACACACACAAACAAGTGTGTTTTGTTATCCTTATGGGGACCGTCCATTGACTTCCACTGATTTTAGTAACTAGATTTATACCTAACCCAAACCCTTTTCCTAACCTTAACCATTACTGATCTATAACTAACCCTAAGACTAACTAAAACTCTATTCACACCATACCTCTAAAGCTGAACCCTAACCCTAAAAAGGGGAGTCCCCCTCATGGGGACCAGGCTTCGGTCCCCACAAGAGCCCTCGGACCCCAGAAAGATAGTAAATGTCAGGAAACTGGTCCTCAGGAGGTCAGAAAAACAAGCCCACACACACACACACACACACACACACACACATATATTCATGTCTTTTCTTTTCATGCAGTTTGTATTTGTGACTCTTCTGGGAGTTACAGTCCATCCCTACCACTAACCTTTCACACCGAGCGCATGTATCTTGACATCACAACCACTTTTTATGACATTTTTGTCATTAAAACACACTTTGAAACTTCTGATTTTTAAAACTAAAAAAAAAAAAAACAGATCATCTTCTAAACTTTATTACTTTATTCACCAGAATCCCTGAAATCAACATCTGTTTTATCTGCTTGTACAAAAATATGGATTTATTCAGTTTTTATGTCTGAAACTTTAGCAGTTAAAGCCAAGTTGAAGGTGTGTTACAATTGTCCTGACTGCCACAGAGCCAGTCCAACAAGTTGTTGTACAAAGATTATGATTTATGATGCAAATTTTCCTGCTTTAGTGTACGAGAGGAATTCATGAAATAAACTTGAAGAGCTGGTTTAGCAGGATGGTGACGTGTCGCCTGAACGTGTCGTCCTGCTCCCAGGAGCTTCCTGGTTGCAGAGCTGAAACCAGATGATTAGTCATGATTTACAGGACGTGACAGCGCAGATGCTGTTTGCCTTTGACCCGTCAGACTGCTGGAACTACCGGCTGTGTTATTGTTTTATTAAGTTAGATTAGATGCATGTTATCAGTCAGACAGGCGGCCCTTTGATTAAAGGTAGCCTGAGAGCTTCCTGGTTTTACCTGAGATGTGCTTTTTTAATAATAACATAATAAAAGTCTTGACTCTGTGACAAGAAATAAAACTTCAAATCAAATCCAAAAGCATAAGACTGACAGCACTTCCAGAATCGGACACCACAGCACTCACGATCCCAGCTCGGCTCCTTCAAAATAAAAGCATTTTATTTCTCCCTCATCCTTTAATCCAGATTCCCTTCCATGGTGGGTTTTTGCGTTTTAGGAGCTTTCATCTCTGATGTCTTCCTCTCTGTAACTTGTGTTTTCATGTGTAAATAACGAGAGTCTTGTTAATTTCAGAATATAATCTCAACCCGGTATGTGGTTATTTCCTTTTCAGGCTACCTGCCCAATGGGATCCATGCAATAGAAGCCATGTTAGCAGCTGCTAGCATCGGAGCCATTTGGAGCTCCACATCTGTCGACTTCGGTGTGAATGTAAGTGTGTGAAACTTCAGTTTTTATTTGCACCGTCATCTCAGTGTCTGTCGTTTAAGATTCACACCAAGAAAACAAGCTGTGAAAATGTTTCTTCTTCACATTTTTTATTCCTTTTGCACAATAATGAAAAAAGACAATCAGATTTGAAGGTAATTTTTCACACGTGTTCTTAGAAAGTTTGTTATCACTGTGTCATTGTGCTTCTGAAGTTTTATACTCAGGGACACTGAGTTTAGGATTAGAACCAGACAAATAACTTAATCTGAGACCGTTCCACTCCTCCTTGCTCTCTTCTGTCTCTGATGTGTGTTTGTGATGTGATGCTGCCCACTCTGGCAGACCCAAGTCACTTTTACTGTTAAAAGTTATTGATTTATTTGGACGTTCCTCTGAGGTAAAGTGTTGGATAATTTGTCTTGTGACTCTCCTTCACTGGTCTTAAGCCTTTTATGCAGAATTGAGGGTTATATCATGATACTGATCGATCCTACTTGCATATTTGCTTTAGATCTTTCCATTTTTATTGTTTTATTAGGGTGTCCTGGACAGATTTTCTCAGATCCAGCCCAAATTGATCTTCTCCGTTGCGGCGGTGGTTTACAACGGCAAAATGCACGACCACATGGAAAAACTGACCAGTGTTGTGAAGGGTGGGTGCTCGCGCTTTTATTCTGGACAGGAAGTTTGAGCATTTTTCTTTTTCTTTATAAAAGTTCCACGTTTGGATTTTATGCCATTTATATTCCATCTTTGTTCTGCATTTTTCTAAAAAGTGACATGAAAGTTGCTCTTGCATGGCTGTTGGAACCCATTTAACTTCTTTTATTAACTATTTTATAAAGTTTGAAGAGAATCCGAAGCATCAGCTGCTGTCTCCCTCTCCCAATCTTAGGTCTGCCTGATCTGAAGAAAGTGGTTGTGATTCCCTACGTTCGCTCCAAACACGAGACCGACCTCTCCAAGATCCCCAACAGGTTTGTACCTCTGAAGAGCCGCTCGGAAATGTTAAATCCTCATTTTGAATAACAGGAAAAAGTCTTTGTTTCATTAGTTTTTCTCTCATCTCAGTGTATTTCTAGATGATTTCTTGGCATCTGGACGCAGTGAGGGTGACCAGTTCCCTCAGCTGGAGTTTGAGCAGCTTCCTTTCAGTCATCCTCTCTTCATCATGTACTCATCTGGAACCACGGGAGCTCCCAAATGTATGGTCCACTCTGCTGGGGTAAGAAGCACAGCAGCACTAAATCTGAAAATGATCCAACTCTCATAGTTGAGCTGGGTCAAAAACAACATGCTTTTATTATGCAATCCGATTCACCAAAAGCCCGTTCCGTGTTCTTATTTGTCCTTTTATAACAAATTACATAACTGCAGTGTTTAGCAGCCAGTGTAACTGAATGCTTTAGAAGTCACAGCTGTTTCCTGATACAGAAATGAGCTTCAAGTGTTTACACCTGTGGCAGAGTTCACCTGGGCAGATCTGTATGTGCAGCCTGGTTTTTAATTCACATCAGGAATGAAACGTTTGCAATGTCATTTTCCACATCAGTCAAAAAAAAAATCAATTTTTTTGCTTGTAAAAGGATTAGATTCCCATTTGGCTGAAGGTAACACAGATCAACCTTTAGGAAAGGCCTTTTACTAACTGTGTTATGGATCTGTGTGTCGGATCGTTGTCTCCTGTGGCTGGCTAATCCGATCGCTAACATTTTGTTCTTCTGTGAGGGTTTTTTTTTTTTCATGTACCGTGGAGAGCTTTTCTGTTTAACATTTTCCTCTACTGAAGGGTTGATTTCTAACCAGATAAAAAAACTTTAATCTAACATTCTTAGATTGTAAAACAAGATGACATTTTGCACCAAACAGCACAGAGCTGAATTTAGTGTTACTTTATCTTCCCAAATAAAGACAAGTAAAAAGTTAAACATACTTTTTACTCTACTATTATCTTTTGGAAGCTGTACATGTTTTAATAATAATAATAATTCTTTATTTCAGACTCAATAAAAAGGTCCATAGCAAACATACAAAGTAGATAAAAAAGTACATAAAAAGAATATATACAATTAAGATGTATAAATACATTTACTTTTACATTTCATTAAAAAGACAGACTCATGTACCAGTGCTTCCAGATGCCAGATTTATACTTTGTGTGACTCTTTCCAGGATTTGTTAATGCCATTATAATGTTATTCTTGGCAATGAGTAGTCGACACATAAATCTATACATAAGATTTCGTAAAAGTGCTTTAAATGTTGGCAGCTTATGACTGACAAACAGCTGGCTGGCACTGTGCCATCTCGGCACACGCAAAAGCAGCCGCAAAGCATCATTATATGCTACGTTCAGTCGAGCCGTTTTAATTCAGCATCATTAGTGTTTTATCACTAATGTCTTGATTGTTAGTTTGAGATCATTTCTACAGCCCAAAGAAATCAGCCTTTTTGTGCAACACCTTTTGTTACCACCAGATGGCAGCAGATCTCCATCTGCAGAGCCCATGAAGCTCATTCTTTACATGTCAGGGTATGAAAGATGTTTTCCTGCTACACATCTCATCTGCAGGAGGCAGGAGTCATTTTAAAAAGCCGATTAAAATAATGAGATATTTTTTATTGTTATATTTTTAAAAGCCCTCAAACATGAGCATTAAGAAGCAGATGTTTGTGTCCTTGCATCTTTCTGGTTTTGCTCTCTCTGTGCAGCTCCTACCTTAATGCTGCGTACCTTTTTTGTATTTTTTCCCCTCTCAGTTTTTCTTTTTATACCTCCCTCTCGTCCCACACATTTTACCTTCTCTCTCTTTTTTTTAACTCTTATTGTTTCTGGCTTTGTCCCCGTCTACCATCTCTTTCCTTTGTGCTCGCTCCCTTTTTCCATGCGACCGATAATTGGACTGTAATGCACTGCCGAAAACATTTTGTATTGTGACGATGGCAGTCCTCGCTGCCTCAGCCAATTAGCCCCGGTCTGGTTCTGCTTTCTGCTTTGTTACGGCTCTGTTAACATGCTGTCAGTAGCAAAATGGCACACACCAAAAAAGCAGGTATGGCAGCTGAAGCTTGCCAGAGTTGGTATGCACACACACACACACACACACACACACACACACAGGCGGCACACCTGAGAAAAATAAAGTACACAAAATCTCAGACCTTAAGCCCATGCTCACACTCACTACAGTTTATACTCTTCTTCAGCTATAATGACCTTACCAGCTGTGATGGGTTAGAAACTTTGCACTTTCCACAAATTGCATGTTTTATAAAATAAAGTGTCTGAGGAAGTCTGAGCTCCTCTGAGGGTCAGAATATTTGGATTTGGTGTGTTTGCAGAAAAAAAAAAGAATATTTTTAACAGAAAACAATGTCACTGCCTGTCTGTGTGTCAGATCTATATACATTCAATGTAAATGTAAATAAACTCAGTCAACTCTAAAATCAGTTTACATGTTAAAGCCATGGTGAAAGTGTGTTTCCCTCCTCGTCTCTTCAGGGGACTCTAATCCAGCACCTGAAAGAACACATCCTCCACGGCAATATGACCTCCAATGATGTCATTATCTACTACACTACGGTAGGTCCAGGATGTTTCCTGTAACATTAACACAGTCAGAGTTCCAGCCTTTTACCGCCTGCTTGATATTTACTTTAAAGCTTTATGCTCCTTTTTTTTTTTTTTTAAGTTTGAGCCGCACGATTTGATGTGCATGTTTAGATCCCAGTTTTTGAGTATCTGCGTAAATATCCAGAGAGTTTTAGCTCGTGATGGAGAAGGAAAGAAAAGTCCAGGATGGTATTTTATATTAAGGATCATTGGTTTGAATCCTTCTCAAGAAAAATTCAAACCAGCAGTGCAGAAGTGATTGAATACAAATGACCTGCTTCCATCCTGGTAAATTCCCCACTAATCCAAATTAAAGTCTCTAAGTTTTGTTTTCTCGACCGCTGTCATGTGCTGGTTGTCCACTTCCCCACAGTGCAAAATAACTACATGTGATTAGTTTAATAGCAGTTCTGACACTGTCATTTAGTTCTGAAGGCACATTTTACTCTAGTTCTAAAACAATGTTCTGCATCAGGACAATCAACCAGCTTGGTGAAATAGTTTCCTTCTTAATGTGATATGTGAGGCGTAACGTCTCCTAAGATGACGGATTGATTTGATGTTGTTGCCTTAAACGTTCCAAAACGATTCTGTTTAAATAAACATAAGATCTGACCAGGGAAGTTTTTGGCTGGTTTTGTTCGACCACCAGGCCCCAATTCCGCTAAGGTTTTAGCACTTTAGCTTCATTTAAACGTGATGATTCACCTTCTTTCCATGGCGTAATCAATTCACACGCTGAATGTATCA
Organism: Pachypanchax playfairii; assembly: GCA_006937955.1. Classification (NCBI taxonomy): domain Eukaryota; kingdom Metazoa; phylum Chordata; class Actinopteri; order Cyprinodontiformes; family Aplocheilidae; genus Pachypanchax; species Pachypanchax playfairii. The sequence goes on from SSNP01000089.1 coordinate 2,059,535, forward strand.
CCACCAGTTGGTCTTGCATAAGCCGCTGCTGTAGCCCTGCAGACACTTTTTATGGAGAAGAATCAATATTCACATGATTAGTGCCGATGAAGAATGGTAGCAGAGAAGAACCTCAGCGTGCCGTCGGATGAGAAATGCAATCATGTGAATCAGAGTCTGCAGGAGTTTTTTGCTGCATTCTGCTTTATTCATGTTGACAAGAAAGAAGTGTTCATTTCAGAGAACTTATCATGGTGTGTGTGTGTGTGTGTGTGTGTGTGTGTGTGTGTGTTAGACCGGCTGGATGATGTGGAACTGGCTGGTGTCCTCCCTGGCAGTAGGAGCCTCTGTGGTTTTATATGATGGTTCGCCGCTAATGCCGACGCCCAACGTCCTGTGGGACCTGACAGACCAGCTTGGGTGAGTTATCAACACACGCAGCAAAGTCACTAAAACAGAGAGTGTGGGATCAGTGTGCCGTCTGTGGATTTTTCAAAAAAGAAAAACAGAAAAAATCCTCACTGATTCTCTGAAGATGTGATACCTTTTCAGTGTGGGATAAGACAGGATTTAATACTCATGGTTTCTGGCTTTGAGGTGAATTAATCAAATTAATTAAAAAAAAAGCCAAATACAAGCAATTTCGGGATGTAAATATTTACTAAGCACTGGTTAAAAAGTTCAATATAACTCAACTTAAATCATCAGACACTGAATGTTCGGGATAATTCCGTCATCTCTATCAGTCTCTCACATCTGTACTAAAAAATCGGACCATTTAATCATCGTTCACTTTTTATCTCACTGAATTTGCTAGTTTACATTGAAAAAAACAGAGTCATGAATTAGATTGTGTATTTTTCACCTGCGAACTTTTAAACAATAAATTATTATTCTGTTGTTTTTTCAAACGGTTGCTTATTTAAGGGTTAAAGAGTTTGAGGATAAAAGCAAACTGAATGAATGCATGTAAACAGTAAGAACGAGGGTTGTTCCTGGGAGATTTGGGTTTTTAACTGCAGAATTAATCAGGTGTTTTTCTCTAATTGACTACTTGTACACACATGCATGCAGGAGTTGGTTCATGAATACAGATTTCTCCTTGGTTTAATCTGGGTTTAGAACAAAGACACTAATCAGATAATAAACATTTCCTTCAGTGATTTGTTCTTTATTAAAGGGAAACAAAAGAGGTTAAAACAAGAGATGTAATGTTTTATACAAAATAGAAGAAAGGCTATTATAGATATTAATGACGATAATCACAGCTTAAAGTGAAGGCCGTTTATTTAAGGGTTATTCTTCTGAATACATAATGAGATCAAAAGAAGTGAAAATAGGATTTATTCTTTAATGTTTATGTCAAATAAATGGATTTCAGTGCCCCAACAGTAGATCTGTTACAGTTTTAGTCCAAGATTTGGAGTTTAGTTCTAAAATGTCAACTTTTAATTCCAAATAAACAATGACAACCAAGTGATTTATGGTTCTTTTCCACTGGTACCTATTCAGCCCCGCCCCATTCGACACGGCTTGTATCGTGTTGTGTTTCCGTTGTGTTAACAGAAGTGAAGGCGAAGGCGTGGATGAGGGCGGGGTTTCGATACAGTTTCACCTCGGCTGTTGTGGTCTTTCACAGCACGGTAGTCTGCTTTCATCTTCAGCTTCTCTAGACACTGCTTGGAAATCTGCTGAATTAAAACCATGAGCGACCATGAGATCTTTAAAAACGTTTTCGTTTTGCTCAGAGGTCAAGACGTGAAGAGGTGTGCGTTCTAGTATCAGCCAATCACTGCTTAGCAGATTACCGCGGCCTGACTCAACCCTGATCATACTCCCTCTTGAGGTAGTACTAAAAAAAATGTGGCTCAGCCCCGAAAATGGATAGTGAAAATTCTCTCAAACCGCGGCGAGTGGAGTCGGGCGGGGTTGAGTAGGTACCGGTGGAAAAACTCCATTATTTCTGCCATTCATGCTCCTTTTTCCTCCCTTTTTAATTGACACTTTTAATGGAATGCACATTGATATTAACATTTTGCATGTTCTTGTGCAATATTATAACATGAATCAGTGGTAGATGAGCATGCAGTGATTAATTTCTATAAGTTTCATGAAGATTTGATCAGTGGTTTATGTTTTGAGACAGATATGATCGTAAACATTGTTAGCTTTACATCTTTTGGCAGGGATTAAAAACTTTTCATGTGAAGTAACAGAAGATTTTTGCTGCAGCTGCTTGATTTTAGTAAATAAATCTAGCTGCCATTCCCATTAGTAATAATAGCACAATTAATACTGTTTATTGGCATTTAATTTATAAGGAGTAAAGAGTAAAAGTCAAGAGTTTGAGTGTGAGCATGTGTGTGTTGATAGACATGTTTTTACACTGGATAGATGGCGGATGTGTAGCTTTTTCTTATTTTCTAGTTTTTTTTTAATTCTCAGCATATAAAAGTCCTGTGTGAGCTTTTCCCCAGTAAATCCACTGCATTTCCAATTAAAATGTTTTAGAAAGTTTTATGTGAGACCATAAAATAAAAGGGATAATTGCTGCCAAAATACAACATACCAGCATGTTGAGCAGCAGCACGTTTAATTGTCTGTCCTAAATTAAGTTTTTGTCTAGTTTTCAGGATTACACGTGAGTTATTCAGTAAAAAGCAGAACTAATAAGATACGTCTGATTATTTGAGTCCATTACTAGCTGTAGGAGGAGGCACCAGTATCCAGGATTAGAGCTGGTCCACATGGAGCTTTGGATCTAGACCTGCTGTATCCTTCAGCAAAAGTTACAGATTATGTCATATTAGTTTATGACAGACTGAGCGTTACTCAACTCACTTTGTCAGGCTGAGGTTCCAAAAAAAAGCATCACGGTCAGCAAAAGTAAGACTCCTTAACGCAGTGATACCTGTGTGACACGTCTTCACAGATGGTACATCGCCCTCAGCAAGGAAGGGAATAATGGGAAGGACATTTTGACACTCACACAGGAAGTTGCAGAAGTACGGAGAAAAAGTGCTCCTCCAAAAATCGTTGACGGGATCAGTTTGTAGAGCCCAAAGTTAGCGAGCTCCATTTTAATCCTGCCAGTAAGCCGAGTGATCGTTATAAGACGAGCTTTTGATTGGCTGCTGGGTAAACTGAAAGATTAGGACATTTTTGAGATGAAAATCTCCATCAGCAGTATGATTTGGTTCTTTGATTTACAGGAAATGTCCTTGTATTTCAACCTCACTGCATGTTTTCTCCTAAAAAATGTAGAGGTAAGTAACTGAAGACTTCAAGGTTAAAATGTTTTAAGCAAAAATTCCTAGACAGATGCGTTTAATAAAGGCTTACCAATATGACAGAAAGATGGATAACATCTTATATCGAGAGAGTTTTGAACCAATTAAGTGCTGATATTGCCACCTAAGACGTTTTCTTTAGAACCCAGAGTGATCCCCCCTCCCCCCACCCCCCCCAGGGAGAGACTGCCATAAAATCTTTTCCAGCATCATCTTCTGAACTGACATTGGACTTTTTAATTGGGACTAAATCTGTCAGAGACTTGGAAAGTGTAAAACTTACTGTGAGACTTAGTCTTTCTCCTTGAATTTCATTGGTCTCTTGTGTCATAATAATCATTTCACCATCATTTACAACAACTTCTTTTTTACAGTTTGAAATCTTTACACATATTTATTATTGTAATTATGAAACAGCTGGTTTTAAACTGATCACTGCAGAGTTGCAAGTGTAGAAAACTTCACGACAAACGGCTCAAAGTATGAAAAGTTGGTTTTATACAAACCGAACTGACTCATGAGCCACTGAACGGGTTCTTCAAATACAACATAAATACAAACGGTTCAGACTGCACCAGTTTAAAAAAAGCAGAACCAAAATGAAAGTACACTTGAACGTGCTGCTGAATCATCATCTGGTGCTGTGGTATTCTGCTCAGTCTAAAATGGAAACCATTCAAAATGAGTTTATTTTGGAGAAGAGGAAGCATTTGACAAATTTTAAAGAGACCATTCAGCCGTATGCAGATGTTTATTTGTTGGAGACGAGCCACTTCTGACCCAATGAACGCTTTATTCTTGGAGACTGTGGTCACTTTTCTTAGATATTCAATGCCAGGCCGATTTTTACACATAATTCTACATTCGATATTTACCTGATTGATTCGTCTACATACCGTAATTATACTTTGAACAGTTATACTCGTCTTCACTGTTGTATATAAAGTACATTAACTGTTATCCTGGAGGACCAGTGAGATTAAACTGTAAACCAGGTTGAAGCATGATTTTAAACATGTGACAGGTTTCATGTTTGGAGGTTCCTCAGAACATGTTCTTCTTCTGAAATCCATGTTAGTTTTCAGCCCGATGTAATGGGACATACACCTTCCAAAGAGTTCCACATCTGTCTCATTAGTCCACAGGATGTTTCCATGGATCATCTAGATGTCTTTTATCAGGTGTGTGACGGACCTTTGCCTTTTGTCTTGTCAGCAGTAGTTTTCACCCTGAACCTGTATTGCAGATGCAAGTTTTACTCACTTCCTTGTTGTTGAATCATGTGAGACAAGTGAGACCTGCAGAGTTTTACATGTTGTAATGATGTTGGAGGAGTCATCGGTGTGCTCGTGGAATATTTTTTGGTCAGTCCTGGGAAGGGTCGTGGTTAATGGCTGTCACTGGGGTTCATGAGGGTCCCAGAGCCTTGGAAATAGTTTTGGGACAGACTAACAGCACTGAACATTTACTATTCCAAGATCCATCATCCCATGAAACCCTGGCACCACATGGTCTTTTGTATCCTGGGACATCTGATAAAAGAGCAGAGGCTCCTGTGTATCCTTGTATCATAACATTTTCCTTTTACAGGGATCAAAAGTTTAACAATAAAAAACCCCAAAAACTGAAAAGTAAAGCTTCAGCTGCTGCGTCACGACATGCACGGAGACACATTATGTAATAATTGCTCTGAGGTGCTCTTGTATCTGATTGCCTTTGAGCATCTCTTATTGATTTAGCTGCTTCCAGTAACAGTCTCCCCTGAAATGCATTCAGTCACTCACGCTGTCGCTCACTCTCACCAGCAAGGACTCGCAGCTTCTCCTCCTCCCTACATCCTAAACACCCAATTAGCAGCGACACCTGGCCACCTGCCTCCAATCAGAAGAGAGTGACTGTTTCCATGGTAGCCAGCAATGAACGAATCCAGATGCAGATGGGGGGTCAGGGATGATGGATGGAATGGAGAGTGACTTTGTGTGCAGATGACAAACAGATTTGAGTGTCATCTGCAGACTCAGATGGCTGTAACTAAACATGCTGTAAGCTGTTCCAAGGAATAAATGATTGATTACGGTAGAAATTGGATTATTTACCTGCAAATAATTGATTGAATTTTAGTTTTAAAATCCTTACTTGCACGTTTTTGCCTCATCTAACCCAGACCATCACAAACATCTCAAGTAAATGACTTATTTCATCAAATAACAATTCTTCGCCATTTGATCAAGAAAGTGCCGAAGGATTGATTTGCGTCTCAGAGTCTTTTTCATGATTATTTATTTTTTGATTGACATAAATGGTTACCACAATGATAAGAGGCGATTTGATTGACTTGATGTCAACAACAATAACTCAAAGTGACAAAAACGTACAAATAAACCCGTCCTCGGAGAGACTTTAAAGGGCCTCATTGTTTTGTTTTAAAATTAAGTCTGCAGGCGACACAAAAAGTGACGTTTTGTCACTTTTCGCCTTCCACATGTTGTGTAACTGTTGTCAGCTGTCAGGGTGACTTCCATTCACGCAAAAATTACTTTCCAAAAATATTCAATTCCACCGTTATGATGTGTAAACAATTTGTCAATTTATTTCCTTGAGGAACATCTAAAATTTAGATGTATTTTTTTTCCTTCGTGTCTGACCAATAATGCGTATGAGTCTCTTTGTCTTTGTTCAGCTGAAAGTCAATTCCCAGTCAGTGTTTTCCCTTTTTTATCAATCCGTGAAGGCTTAACAGAGCACAGAAGCTGTGTTTCTGCATCACCTTGCTTTACATTTACACAGTGACTCACGGCACTCCATCGGGACCTTCCGAGTACAACAGGCTACTGAGCAGCTCCAATGGAGCAGATGGGATTAAGGGCAAAGGCTGTTCACTAACCTGTGCCCTTTTTGGGCTTTTTATTTACATTCAGCTCAAATTCAGTGGAGCAACAAATAGAGCAATGACAAAGTCATGTGTACTCCAGCAGCCAAGCATCAAATCTTTTATTTATAAATGGTATCTTCGTCATCTTCTCAACCACTAACGAATTAGTTGCATCAGATCTGATGGATGGCGACCTACGAGTTATATAACAACATGTGAACTCATCCGCTCTCCAAACTTCTGCAGCGTAACGTGCACCCCGTTAAACTGATGGAACTTTTTCAGTTGTGGTTCTGTTGAAAGGGGCATGAAATTTGGGTATGTTCACAGGAACGACAGCGCTCCCATTGGCTAATTTTATCCAAAAGCCAGCCATATAAAATCCATCATTCACTGCCCTCCTCCTCCCACTTTGCTCTTCAAGGTAGAAACTGCAGGTCTCTCACTGTGGCTTCCTGATACTGCTGTCAATGAACAAGTGTTGTTGGTTTTAATCCCGTTCAGTCATTTAGGGAAAACGCTGCCATCTTTCTTCATCCTTGCTTGCTTTTGTTTCTCAGTTCCAGACAGAAACTTTGACTCTTAGTTCCTCTGTGTGAGTTCAGCATTTCTAACAAAGCTAAGATCCCTTAGTTCATAGACATAAACCTGAGCTAATGTTATTATTACTAATACCCCTATATTTATATATGCATGCCTGTTTGCTACAAGGTCCACCAGGTTCAAGTTACCTGAGATTTAAAGTATGTCTTTATGTGTTAGTTAGTTAAAAAATAAAACTTGTTAGTCTTAAGAAGTAATAAATGTGTTTCATTTAAATTCCAAACAAGAAGAACTTTGACTGTTAAACTTTTTAGAAACAATCAATTATGTTGCTATTTTGAAAAGAACATCATCATTTTAATGGCAAAAAGATTGTGAAAACTATTTTGCTTAAATATTATGATGTAGAAGAATTAGTTTCATTATGACAGACCCTGCAGGTCAGAACAAGCAGGGATTTCAGTAGAGCAAGGTAACAGATAATTCAGGTGTGGTAGGTTTCGATTTTCGTTGACTTCCGGGCGAAACTGGTGACGCGGGTTACGTAATACTCTGGCGGAAATACGTGACGCGGGTCACGTGATTTGAGGCGAAAAGGCGGTCACGCAGGTGTCAGCCTGTTGCAATTAGCTTAGCCAATCAACTGTGTGATTGTTAGGTACATAGCCAGACACATTAGGCTGAGCGTCAGCGAGTTTGGTCCCACATCGGTTAAGACCACAGAGGGTCAAGACCTGCGAGTCCACCGAGCAAAGTAAGCAAACCACTACACAGACACCATGTGCAAATCACACATCCCAGTCATAGTTGGGCACAGACCTCGACGCACTCTCTATAGACAACGTAATCCGCACTGCCTCATCCAGCCCATGGCGTGTCGGGCTGCCACTGCCTCCGTTACCCTCGGCCTCTGGAACTGTCAGTCCGCAGTTAACAAAACAGAGTTCATCAGTTCTCTGCCGCACCTCTCCGATATACAGGTCCTAGCCCTGACCGAGACCTGGATCCGTCCTGACAACACAGCAACACCGGCTGCCCTCTCTTCTCATGCAGAATTCACACACACTCCTCGTCCTGCTGGGCGAGGAGGCGGTACAGGCATCCTGATTTCCAAAATGTGGAAATTTTCCTCCTTGCTAACCACTACCACCTGCTCCTCATTCGAATTTCATGCAGTACGAATCTCTAAGCCCGTCGCTGCCTATGTTTTGGTTATTTACCGCCCTCCGGGAGGCAACATGGAGCAATTTATGGATGAACTGGACACAATCCTATCCGACATTCCAGATGATAACTCCCCTTTAATAGTTATGGGCGACATGAACATTCATATTGATAAAACGCAAGCTCATAACTTTCTGGCCCTGGTCCACTCCTTCAATCTCAATCTGGTCCAGACTCCCCCAACACACAGAGCTGGCAACACACTGGACCTGGTACTGACCAGAAACTGCACTGCAGGTAACGTGCAAGTCACACCGCTGCACCTCTCAGACCACTTCCTGATTAAATTCTGCATCTCCATCCCTTACGTACCTAACGCAAAAGTAAAGACTGTCTCCTACCGCAGAAACCTTCAATCTCTCACTCCCTCGCAGCTATCGGAGCATGTCTGCTCCTCCCTCCCTTCCTACTCGGTGCTCTCAACTCTGCCTGTAAATGACGCAACAGAGACGCTCTGCTCCTCACTAGCTTCTTCTCTGGACGAAGTCTGCCCTCGTGTGTCAAAGCTGGCCGCCCGGCAGCGTCCTAGTCCGTGGCTCACAGACACTCTGAGGGATCACAGAGCTGCTCTGAGAGCAGCTGAAAGGAAATGGCGCAAATCCAAAAATCTCTCTGACTTGTCCGAATACCAGCAAATGCTCTCTAGCTTCACATCCTGCTTAAAGGCTGCCAAGATAGCTTTTTATCAAAACAAAATCCAAAATGCTCCTAGCATGGGAAAACTATTCAAGACATTCAATACTCTTATCCGTCCTCCACCTGCTCAGCCACCCACCGGGCTGACTGCAGACATGTTCGCCACCTACTTCACCGACAAAATCGCCTCCATTAAAAATCAGTTTTCTGTGCCTGACAATCCCAGTCTGGTCCATCCTTCCTCCGGTCAATCGCTCTGCTCCTTCCGCTTACTGAATGAGGACGAAGTCTCCCGACTCGTAGTGGAATCTAATCCAACCACGTGTCCTCTGGATCCGATTCCTACGGATATCCTGCTGAGCATTCTTCCTGCTGTCAAACCTGCAATAACCCACATTATAAACTCTTCCATGAAAACTGGCATCTTTCCTTCAGTTTTCAAGCAAGCCACTGTCACTCCGCTGCTGAAAAAACCGTCGCTCGACCCGGCCCAGGTAGGAAACTACCGGCCAGTCTCGCTCCTACCGTTCATGTCCAAGATCCTAGAGCGAGCCGTTTTCACTCAAGTCTCACAGTTCCTCCACGACAACGACCTACTTGATCCTTATCAATCAGGCTTTAAGCGAGGCCATTCCACTGAAACCGCTCTTCTCTCAGTTGCAGAGTCACTACGGGTTGCCAGATCGGCTGGTCTCTCCTCAGTACTCGTACTCCTTGACCTGTCTGCTGCTTTTGACACCGTCAACCACCTCATTCTCCTCTCGACGCTATCTAAGCTTGGCATCTCGGGACCGGTCCTCTCGTGGTTCACCTCGTACCTTGCGGAAAGATCTTTCAGAGTCTCGTGGCATGGACAGATGTCCAGTCTGCATGAGCTGGCGACGGGTGTCCCGCAGGGCTCGGTCCTTGGTCCTCTCCTCTTCTCTTTATACACCATCTCATTAGGCGAGATCATTCGCTCCCATGGCTTCTCATACCATTGCTACGCTGACGACACTCAGCTCCTCCTCTCGTTCCCTCCAGACGAT
>SSNP01000089.1:2070716-2110401 GCA_006937955.1 Pachypanchax playfairii
ACACACACACACACAAACCTGGTGATTTTCAAATGAACACACATACATTTTTTGGAGGATCTGAACATTAAGAACAGATGAACATAATGTGATGTTTACGGTTCAGGATTTTTTTTTCGGTTTGCAGCATACAGTAAATCTAAAGTTTGTTCATGAGCCAAATTTAGAATCAAAAGAATCATGTTTAGAAACTTATGAATCACTTTATCTAGTTGTTTTGAAAAATACAGAGATCACTTCAACCGTACAACCCGTGGTCTTCTAGTGCTTTAAATTCTTCCTGCTAACCTTCAGATGTAGGATTATAGATATATTAAATTATTTCACCAGTACCATATATGTGTGGTAAACCAATACGCCACAGAGTTGCATTTCTAATCACATTTTTCAGATAATTTAATGAAGGTCATTTAAAACTTGGTCGATTCTCCTTGAAATGGCGTTTGTGTAAATCTCATTTGTCTTCAGCAGTTTTACCGCAGAGGCTTTTCATCATTAGTTGATATTAGAAAGATTCTTCACAAACTTAGTTTTTACAATATTTCTACGTCAGGTTGATAATGATAATGTATCTGTATACTGGGATGATTCAAACCCTGTGATCAGTGAACTGCAGTGTTCAGAATCACTAAACAAAGCTGATCTGTGGAAAAACCAAATGACTTTTCAGAACCAGTTCTAGCTCCAGCCTTGGTCTAACTGCTGGAACTGCTCACCTGCGTGATCCATTTGGCTCTGGGTGTGTGTTCTGGGATTTTTATTAGAAACGGAGACCACGGCTAAAGGATGTTTGTGGCTGTGTGTATTTGTGTGTTCATATGCATGTGTACTGTACCGCCAGTGGGACGGGGAGGATAGAGGAAGCTTCTTCACTGGCTGCCCCAGAGGAGAAGCCCTTTTCTCTGAGCTGACATTTGGACTGGACACCTGGAGGCGTGGTGGGGGGTAGCAAAATTCCCCACTGTGTGTGTATACATGTGTGTTTATGTGTGGTTGTGTGTGTGTGTATGGGTTGAAGGTCGGTTGCTGGAAGCTGATTAGTTCACAGGGTGTTATTGGCATGTAGATTGGGCATGTGTGTGATAAAGAGGATGATGGTGAAAGGTGTGTGTGTGTGTGTGTGGTAGTAAATATAAGCTTGCATACTCTGTCACATCAGGGTGGAAACCTGGAATGATACAATATGTGTTGATGCCAGAAGCCACAGCTGTTCGTAGGTGCATGCCCACTTTTGCGGGTGTGTCTTCCTAATTTGGTTGAAATTATTTCCGTCCATCGCTGTTTCCTCCACAGTCGTCTCTGCGTCAAGCAATTTACTGAACGGATTCATGAACGAGGTAGAAACCTCCTAATGCCTCGATGTTTTCTGTTGAACATAACAGAGAAGGTCGAGTCATTAAAACTTTCTGAACAATCGTAACAGAAATAAGATGTTTCAAAAAGTTTTTATTCTACACCACACTTTTAGGTCCACTGTTGATTTTCATGCAGCTAAAAAGAAAAAAAAATATGTATCCAAAACATATCGTATAACCTCCATTTATATTTGGTTCCTTCATTATTGTTTCATTATGTTTTCTTTTGTTTGAAACTCTTTCTTCTTCAGTGGAAACACACAACCTACAGTCTCTTCACACCATCCTGTCCACGGGTTCGCCTCTCAAACCTCTGAGCTACGACTACGTGTACCGCTGCATCAAAAGCACCGTGCTGCTTGGCTCCATCTCAGGTGACTGACTTCTCTGTAATCTCAGATCAACTTTTATAGACTTTTTATTGTCGATTTTCTGGAGCAACCAGACACGTAATTCTGTGTTTTAAACAAAAGTAGCCTCAAATTTCTCCTGAACTTTGTATATTATTGCTTTATTTAAGTATTTTCAAGTTTAAGATGATATGCAATATACTTCCTTCATGTTAAAGTGTAGTTTTAGTAGACTAGAAACTAATATATACCTGAAAGTCTTAATATATTTCCTAACATTTAGGGAAAATAAATTCTCAGTAATTTTCACATCCTGAAAACAAAAAGAACTTGTCCTAATGTTGATGATGTCTGCAGCTTTGAATCAAACTGTCATTTACAAGTAACAAACATCCATTAAAAGCCAATTTGACAAGATGAAAAGACATTAATGTCTTCGATTCAGACAGAAAATTTGCTCTTCGGAGTTCGTGCAGTAATCAGTTATCAAGCTCTAACAGCCGTAGCCAAATATTCAAAGCTTCCGAAACTCTAAAAGTGCATTTGATGCAGGTGAAAATGTAAGTGAAGATGGCTTCCACTCCAGGCCCTTTACTGCCTCATCAAGCAGAAAATAAGAAGCCAGACTTTGGGTGAGAAGTCTCAGCGAGTGTTGCAGAGGCAATGGACGAGAACCGGCATTTAGTTCGAAATGGAAAATGTAGATCAGTTTTGAGAGATAAAATCACCAATATAAAAACTTGAAACTGGTCTAATGTTTATTATTTAAGGGGATGCAGAAGATGCTGAATTAAGTTTTATCAAGCTGATTATTAAGGATGGTGAAAAGCCTGCAGGAGGAAGACTTATTTAAAGTATTTTTTTTATGAAATACTTAAACCCTTGTATTTTTAAACAGCAAATGTTGGTTTTTCCATTTTATTTTACAAATTCTAGATGACCGAACATCCAAGACCTCTCAGATCTCTGGATTTTGCTGTTAGTTTCTTTCTTTTATGTGACAGTTAAAATCTTGATAAGTGAAAGAGAATCTGATCTTAGCTGTTTACAGAACAGCTGATAGTAAAGTCACAACAAGTGAGAATCGAGATCAAAGGGGTGACAAAGGAAACGTTACTATCAAAGTAAAAGACGATTTGGTTACATAATCATGAGCTCTACATCAACCGCCCCCCAAACCAGTTTTTAGCACATCTATTGGTCAGTTTCTGATTCAAAGTCAGCAACGAATCACATGTGACAGACAAAAATAGTTTCAATATAATTGTGCATTTTCCGTACACACAGACCCTCTTAGCCTTTTGTGATGTTAACAGCAGAATGTTGAATCTCTTTCTGTCAGCTCTGGGTGACTGACATTTTACCCACACACACAGATGTGTAGATTGAGAATCAGCTTGTCACATGTGCACATACATACACACGGGCATTGTGGATCGCAGCCCAAATAGGGGCAGCTTATAGCTTTAAATGCAGACGCTCACATTGATATGCAAGTGGGAAAGCTGGATGTGAACATCAGCCTAAATGTCAATCACCAGGCAGAAATGTGTGGAGAGATGAAGAGGAGGGGCAGTATACAAGCAGACGTCTCCAGTTCTTTTTTTTTTTTAACCTTCTCCACGACTCTGCTTATTTTAGCACAAACTCTGTGCTCCTGTACATAAGAAATTCTTGGTTACAAGGCGAGCGCCACCCATCATTCAACAATCTTTGAGAGTGATAAACCAATAGACTAACGCGTCTAGTAAAGAACTGGCTGCAGGTTTGTGACTGAGCCAGAAAACCAGGCTAATTAAAGCTACAGTGCGTAACTTTTACATGTCCGTGAATATCCGTTTCAGCCAAGCCACTATTAGAGGAGATGACACAATGCAGATTAAGCCGATCGGCTCCTCAAACATCTCACGGTATTTTTCAATATATATCATTTTTACTTTGCGTGTCGACCGGCGACATTCCCGCGCTGTCGCACAGGAAATTACGTCTTTTACGTCACAACAAGAAGGGAGGGGGAGGACGAGCGGAGAGTCTCGTAGCAGGAGGCAGAGTGCAGGCAGAACGGGAAAGCGACATGGCGGAGAAGCCAAAGAAACGGCCGAGACACACTTATCGGGAAATTCTTCCGAAGAGTCCATCTTTTTTCAACAGCTGTCCTTATTCAAACAGAATAAAAATGTTGTGGAATCGCGAATCACAGCGGCAGAGGGATAGCGGTTGGGGGAAGGGGGGTGGTGGGGTGAATGGTGGGCGTACGTCATATGGAAGCGCCAGCTTCATTGTTGTAATAACACAAAATTCCGCAAGGGGGCGACAGAAGTTACGCACAATAGCTTTAAGCTAAACCAGCTTATCTGGTTTGTGACTTCACAAAATGAAAAATGGCAGAGAGAAACTCATTAATTTTCTGTGATAATTAGGTACCTGTATTTGTAGAATTTAGCTCATATTAGTTATTTATTTGGGTACAGATCCTCCAAACCTGTAAACACATCCTTTAAACGATATTTGGGTTTTCTATTTAAGATGATGTGATTGATTTTTAAAAGAACACAAATGTCGAAACTCCTCTGTGTTCAATCACTATCATTATGTGTATCTGTGCATCAACAGTCAAACTTTCATACTGGCCAGTGTCAGCACTATTGGTCCCAGCTGACCTTCTGCCTGCAGCATATCTGGTTGCTTCAGCCATAATATCTGAACCATAACTGTCTTTTGATTGTAATTAATTCTTTAAAGACCCACTCCAATGAAAATCATGTTTTTCTTGTTGTTAACATGTTCTTGTCGCATTTTTCTGATAATAGAGGACATGTCTTGAGAAAATTAAACCCAAAATTGCATTTTTTAGTATTTCTACTTTTAAATTGCTGTTACTCAAGTAATTTGAAAAATGCTGTTTGAAAAATAATGTTTTTGTGATGTTAGAAATGGATTGAGTGGGTTTAGAATGCTAAACGCATAAACAGAGGTCTCTTAGCAAAGGGGAAAGAGGCGGGGTTATCCTCTGCACCAATGGTTCCGCCCACACAGAAGCAAATTGCTAGTGAGCTGCTGCTGGTATGGAGAAACTATTTCATAGAAAGCAGCACAGGTTTTGTGATTTTGGGTAAAAATGCCATAGTCTTAATTTAATGACCACTGAGAACATTTTAAAATAGTTCAAAATATGATCAGAGTGGGTCTTTAAACACAGTCTAGAAACTCATTTATGGACTTAATTACTTAATCAAAGACGTTTTAGTTAAACCTGTTAAATTCCCTTGTTTTAATCAGGATCATTTTCAGCATTTTTATAAAATTAATACCAAAAAGTTTGTGTAGGATTCAGTTTCTTGTAACTGTAAAGTTGTTTTAGAATGAAAGCTTGTTTGTGTGAATGTGTTTGTTAGTCAGAGAAGCAGGTCGTGGCCTTGTCACTTTCTCTCGTCGCCAAGAGCAGCAGGAGGCTGCAGCCCTTTTGGCTGCCAGTCGACCTAACCTTGACCCCCAAGGTCAATGCGGGGTGTGTGTGTGTGTGTGTGTGTGTGTGCGCGCGCGTGTGTTAGGTTTTATCACAGCATATGTGCCACAGTGACCACTGGCTGGTGGTCACTGTGGCATATGTGAAATGGGCCTTTTGTGTTTTCACCTCATGTTCACCGAGTGTCTTTTTGTGAATGTGAACACATTTTAAACATCTGCTTAAGTTTCCAATAGTTTGATTTAATCTAATCATACTTTTTTCTCTAATATTTGGTGCCATTTAGAGGGTGTGTGTGTGTGTGTGTGTGTGTGTGTGTGTGTGTGTGTGTGTGTGTGTGTGTGTGGGTTTGTATTTCTGACCTCCTGGGGACCCGTTTCCTGACTTTTACTATCTTTCTGGGGTCCGAGGGTTCTTGTGGGGACCGAAGCCTGGTCCCCATGAGGGGGACTCCCCTTTTTAGGGTTAGGGGTTAGGTTTATAGGTATGGTGTGAATAGAGTTTTAGTTAGTCTTAGGGTTAGTTATAGATCAGTAATGGTTAAGGTTAGGAAACGGGTTTGGGTTAGGTATAAATCTAGTTACTAAAATCAATGGAAGTCAATGGACGGTCCCCATAAGGATACCAAAACACACTTGTGTGTGTGTGTGTGTGTGTGTGTGTGTGTGTGTGTGTGTGGGTTTGTATTTCTGACCTCCTGGGGACCCGTTTCCTGTCTTTTACTATCTTTCTGGGGTCCGAGGGTTCTTGTGGGGACCGAAGCCTGGTCCCCATGAGGGGGACTCCCCTTTTTAGGGTTAGGGGTTAGGTTTATAGGTATGGTGTGAATAGAGTTTTAGTTAGTCTTAGGGTTAGTTATAGATCAGTAATGGTTAAGGTTAGGAAAAGGGTTTGGGTTAGGTATAAATCTAGTTACTAAAATCAATGGAAGTCAATGGACGGTCCCCATAAGGATACCAAAACAAACGTGTGTGTGTGTGTGTGTGTGTGTGTGAGTGTGTGTGTGTGAGTGTGTGTGTTCCTGCCAGCAGGGATGTCAGATTCATGTTTCCCTTCACTGGGTGATATTAACACTTTCACTGCTGGACTCCCTCCATCCTAATATACCTCCGTCTGACTACCCATATGTCGCTTCCCTTGTGCTCCATCTCCTCTTGGGGTGTTTACGTGTGTGTGTGTGTGTGTGTGTGTGTGTGTTTCTGCTGCTGCTTGTCTTCTGTTTGAATGTCTCGTTTTCCTAGTTTGTTCTCTTGTGCGATCCATTTTTTAACATATGAATGAATCCATGGATTAGTTTTGTCGCTTGGCAGTTGGTGACTTTGTCTGACCCTGAACTGTCCCAGAGGATGTTCAAAGTCTTCATACCTGCACAAATGAAAGCTGATTTCCACACAGACTTGGATTCAGGAAAGAAACAAAACAAAAAGGAAACAAAAATGAAAGAGTTGTGTTTGGAGCATAAGATCAATGTGACAAGTTACCTTCTTGTTCATACATAGGCATACAAACGGAAAACCATAGAAGTTACGTCAAGAAATCCACAGTGACTATTGCTTTAAAATATACTTCTATATGTGTGTGTGTGTGCTCACCTATGAAGATGAGAGTAACAATAAGATAATTGCTTATCTTCCCACTAAAAGTGTGTTTGTGTGTAATCAGAAGACAAAGTTTCCACTTCCTCCAGGGAGCCAATTAAAGCTCAATAAAGAACCTGGCAGATAGAGAATCCGAGTCTGAAGAACAGATAGAAAAGTGAGAGAGAGGAGGGAGGAGCAGTAGAAGGGCAGAGAGCAAGAGAACAAGATGGATGGATGCAGCCTGTGATACAAAGAGGAGTGAGGCAGGGAGGTAGAGGGAGAACAATGGGAGGGGAGATGAATGGAATGTGTCAGGAATAGTAGATGATTGGAGGGTAGAAAGAGACAAATTGATGTGTGTGTCGTCATGACAGTTTTAGGAAGGTGTTGCAAAGGAGAACTCCAAAATAGGTCAATAAAGGTGGAGCAGTGCGCTAACGTTGCCAGTTTGTCGTAGCAGAGCCAGACGGATCCTGTTACAAATGGATGTCCCCGGCTCATTATTCACTGGGGATGCAGGGATTCTTCTGCCAGTTGCAGCGCTGCACATTTCAGGTGTTATAACTTAAGTGAAACAAGGTAGAAAGTGTTGAGGAAAAAACAGCAAAGCATCAGTGGCATTACACATCTCTGAGACGTTTCCTCTGAAAAGTGCTGACGTTAACTAATCTTCTTTATATATACTGTATACAGAGAAAATTAACTCTGAAAATAGCTCAATTACTACAAATTATACAGAATGTTTCCTCTTAGATGAATACAAGTAGTTGATTTTAGGAGGATTTATTTGTGCTGAAGTTGATCTTAAGTTTGGGGAGCAGATGTTTATAATTAGACATTTTGAGTATTTTGATAGAAAATCAAAGTATTCAGCTCAGTGTTAATGCTAATACTAACAAAAACAATGATTTAAGTAAATAAGAGAACTCATAAGGTTTGGCCTTGTTAAATCTTCATGCCTTAACATCACAGCATCACAGCGTTGGACTCACGGGTCAGTTTTACAGTCCGGTCCCAGTAGGCGGTGATAATACAAGGATTTATTAACTATTTGAAATAAAAGAAATTCATGAAAGGTTTGTGTTCTTGTCTTTCCCGAGTTTTAAAGTGTAGAAAACTATCAAACAGTATTTTTTCATGAATAAATGTTTCCAGGTTTTTTTTTCCTTCAACTGGTTGTGTCCCTCTTTGTTTCCCTTCTACAGAGACTAAATCCTAGTTTGGGAAGAAAAAAGTAAAACAGCTTACAGTCATCTGAAATGCATGTTTTGCATTTTGCACGGTGCTTCTGGGAACTCCCAAAATGTAAAAGCTTTTACACACAGGAGGGGAAAATAAATAATTCAATTTAAAAAGATCCTGTTCCCGAGTGAAATTTGGGCAGATACTCAGTTGTGTGACAGTTTGTTGCTGTCTGACACAAGAAAATGTGTTAAAATGTGAATTTACTTTCCTTAAAGTAGATATAAAAGTATAGTACCAACAGCTGAAGGCTATCGCTCTGAACAGACTAACATATGGGGTTTGTTTTGGATCCGAGCTAACGTTTTCAGTCACTGCATTAATCCAACAATGTAAACAAACTGGGATCAAATCACTGAAAGCTATTTAACTGTGATCTGTAATTTAAAGTTCATTATTTAAAACTACATGACAGTAAATCCGTTTCAGCAGAAATCTAAAAGCTTATTTAATAAATGAAGTGTGAATTTATTTCACAGCTCACAGCTATTTGGTGTTTTATTTCTAATGATTCCTCCAGGTGGCACCGACATTGTGTCGTGTTTCATGGGTCAAAACCCAACAGTTCCAGTGTATCGAGGAGAAATCCAGTCACGAAACCTCGGCATGGCTATAGAGTCCTGGAGCCTCGATGGTAAGACAAATTCAAATTCTTCTGATTTTTAATACATTTTTTCCCTCCATTTGCTATTTTTAGATTATATTTTGGATTAAGTTGCTTTATAAAGTTAAAAATTTTGCCAAGGTGCATTTAAATTTGTGCTTTTGGAGCTACTGAGCAAAACTGATGCTGTTAGTGGCTGAAGTTTGTTAGAGGATAATCTGTATGTGCATCAGATTGCTGAAAATACTGCAGCATAAACAACTATTCCTACTTTCATCTACAGATTATTATGTTACTTTTAGTTTGAAAAGTTGTAATCTGTCATTTCCCAGCATCCATCTGCACGCTGCAGGCAAAAAGCACTGGATGACAATTTAAAGGGAACCTTGCAGGATCATCTTTGGATTATTTTAGTCACTATTTAATCCCATAGGTCCTGGAGGGGACCTATGAGATTAAATAAATGAGAATGGGTTCCGCAGTCAACTTGACAATATGCGTGTTGTAAAACAAATCTGAAATAGGTGTGTGTGTGCATGTGTTTGTGTGTTAACAGGTAAGCCGGTTTGGGGAGAGAGTGGAGAGCTGGTCTGCCTGAAGCCGATCCCCTGCCAGCCGACTCGCTTCTGGAACGACGAGAACGGGAGCAAATATATTAAAGCCTACTTTTCAACATTTCCTGGTAAAACACTCAAATCAGATTTACATAAAAGCTTCATATGCAAAACATTCTACATGTATAAACAGTAAAGAAACAGCAGCGAGATTATTCATTTTCTGTCTTTTCCTTCAGGAGTGTGGGCTCATGGGGATTATTGTAAAATCAACCCGAAGACAGGAGGCATCGTCATGCTGGGCAGAAGGTTTGCATCTAACATTTATTATTATTAAACAGTATAACTGACTTATTTTACTGACGATGCACTTGGACAGGTTGATTTGCTGAAAATAACTTTAAATGAAAATATGAAGAAGTTTTCTAAAAATAAAAATAAGAGGTTTCAGTTCTGAAATGTACTTGGAAATAAACAAAATGTATAAAAAATTAGAGAATACAATAAAAAAACAATGATTAAAGAACCTCTGCACAAAGATGAACAGAAATAGAGACCCCGAGACGTGTGAGTCAGTTGATGGCAGCCAAGTTTCCTCAGTGATGCAGTTTTGATTCTTAAACTTGTGCTTTTACTGCAGCGACGGCACACTGAACCCTAACGGAGTCCGATTTGGGAGCTCAGAGATCTACAACATCGGTGAGTCTTGCAGCTGTGAAGGCGTCGAGGTAACACAGGAGTTTAAAGGGAACAAAGAATTTTATAAAATAAACTTCAACCATGACACATCCTTTAGTTAGTGAATAATAAACCTACAATTATTATTATTGTTTATTTTGCATTGACAGAGAAGTAAAAAAACAGATTTATTTCAGACTATAGAAATTCTGTTTCTGCGCCTTATTTAGACACTTTTATTTTTGAAGCTTTTATTTTCCTTCCTTCACACTTCCACTTTTCTAAATTCTTCTTATCTGCTCTTCTCATCCCTGGTTTTGTCCTCTTCTTCTCTCCTTTTTGCAGTGGAGGCTTTCGAGGACGTGTCAGACAGTCTTTGTGTCCCTCAGTATAACGCAGACGGAGAAGAGAGGGTTATTCTGTTCTTAAAGATGGCACCTGGAAAGCCCTTCTGTCCGGAGTTGGTGACAAAAATTAAAGGAGCCATCAGAAAAGCTTTGTCTGCCCGACACGTCCCCGCCTTGCTGCTGGAAACCAAAGACATTCCTGTAAGACAAATATGAATATCTGTCAGCTTATTCTCTCACACTGCTTCAAGCTGTAGGAGTCATCACTCGTTTTGTCATCTCTCTGCAGTACACCATCAGCGGGAAGAAGGTGGAGGTGGCTGTCAAACAGGTTATTGCTGGTCGTGAGGTGGCACAAAGGGGAGCGTTTTCTAACCCAGATTCACTGGATCTCTACAAGAACATTCCTGAGCTGCAGAACTATTAGAGCTGAAACTTGACGGCGCTGGCGAGAAGAGCTGCACATCACAGTGTGAATTTATATCAGTTAGGAAGAGATGTGCAAAGGAGAAGTGTTATTATGAGGTAACAATAATATCTGTGTGTGAGAAACTGATGGTATGAATCGGGGGAAGGACTTTATAAAACTATAAGCTTTACTGTTCCATAAGTTCGCTTTCAAAAAACGCCACAATGCAGATGTTTTTAGTCTGCAGTGTTGTACAAGTTCATGTTGCGCTGGGTGTCACGATGTGCACAGATGTGCTTGTGAATAAGCTTATGCTCCAAAGCTAGTGGTGAAAAAGTTTCGTGAAGCACTACGTGCCTCGTTTTGGCTTTACAGTTTGATTTGTGTCACCAAGTGAAGAACCATCGTTTCTCTACATCACGTGCTTCGAACTGTAAAACTGAGAAGAGTTCAGAATATAATCTGTGTAGGAAAATACACAAAACTACTTCTATGAACATCTCATACTACCGCATCGTTGTTACATGATTCACACTGCTTTATTAATGTGAGTGTGTGTGTGTATATTTATAAATATATATAGATGAATGTATATTTTTGAACAGTAATTTTGAGTTTATAATTATACATTTAAAGATGGTGAACTAAACTTGAACTTGGAAGTAAATTCTTGAAGGTTTTAATATGGTACCATGAACTGGTAATTTATATTTAACGCCAGAAATTTGAATCTCTTATTAAATACTCGAAAACGTTAACGCACATTTTTTCCTTGATTCTTTTCTTTGTCTGTCCAGATCATAGACGGTATATAACTGAACTCAGGAACGTGTTACAGAAGTTAAATCTGGATCAAAACAAAGACCTTTTAGGGGTCGGCTGCAGTACAAGTATTAGGTCCCGCCCTCTCTTTGTAAAAACTGTGTTAATGTTGATAAATTCAATTATGAATGTAGTTATTTTTTTTAACTAAAAACTAAAACACTGAATTTACTTGGATACAATCTAAAGCCTAAGAGTTCTGCACTTTTCTGTCATTTATAAAATCAACTTTAAACATCTTCATATTTAAGGTTTAAATGTGTAACAGACAGACTGAAATCACAGAAAACACAAACAGGATTTAATTATTGTTTTTATAAAAGAAAATAACAAAACAATGATGAAGACTTCAGCACATTCTAGTTTAAATACTGAAGTATTACTACTGAAGAAGTATTATCATACTACTACGAACAATTCAAGTCTGAAAAACTGCATTAATTCTATTAAACAAGGAATTATCTCCAAATTAATTTTTAAAAACTTTTTTTTAATAGCGTGCACGTAGTGTGAGGTCTTTATTTTTTTCCCATCATATTTATATACAGTCTGTGATCGAGATGAAGACTTCTGGTGTTGAAACGTCGGGTCTTTTGAGGGGAAGGTTTGAGTTTTATTTTCTACCGTACGGTTTTGTCTGACATGAATGTTCATGTTATCTGTCAGTTACATGTTTATGTTCTATGTTCATCTTTAAAAGGTTTTGTCCTTCGTACAGCTTGATTTAAACTTTTCACAGGAAAAACAAACGATTTATCGAAAACCAATTCTCTCGCTGTGCAGTATAAACGCACCTGACCGATCTGTTAATTGTCAGGGAATAAAAAAACATCTTAATGTGGATAAAATTTCAAAAAACATTTTACATGGAGACACATGGAGCATTTTATTTTGTTATTTTTCTGATTTAAATGACTATTTAATAGGAGGTCAAACGCAAACAACCTGCTGGTGATTCTCATCTTAGAATAATTTTTTCAGAGTGATCTCGACTGACATCATGTAAAATTAGCAATGTTTTGATGACTGGGTCCTCTGGTTGCACTGGACAGTATGTATGAAGTCATTAAAACTACCTTGTTTAAAAATAAATGACTATAAATACATAAATGGAGCATAAGACTTCTCAATATTGTGCTGTTTTTTTATGTTATTTATCCATCTACAACGTTGGGTTTTACAAATATGAAACAAATTCAACAGCTGATTGGATAGTTTATTCTTTCAAACAACAGAAGGATCATTATCCAAGTCCGTTTAGGGCAGTGGCGGGCTAAAAATATCTCAATCACAGAGTGTTGTTAATTATATTTTGTTCATGAATACTTTTTAAATAATAGTAGCTTTTCCCCTCACTGAAGCTTTTAACCAATCACATTTCAGCCATCACTTGTTGCCATGATCAAAGTCCAAGAACTCCACATGGAGGCCTTCACAGTCCCTCGTTGATGAATTTGTTGTTTCAACCAGTCAGATTTTGAGTTGGGGGCACCTGCTCGGAGGCGTATGGTGACATCAGCTTATTCACACCATTTGATTGGATAGTCAGAAAGTGAACCAGACCTTGTAACAAATTGGATCCAGAGCAGGCTGCATGGATTTGGTTACAGATTTATTATCAAAGCAAATTTTAAGATGGACTTTTAAGAAAAGCTGGACATCGTTAAAAAGTCAGAAAATTCTGAAGCGCACAGATAATCTGGACGACAGTGTAACTGAACTTTTTGAGAAAAGAAAGGAGGGATTTTGTATAAAAATAATCTGAATTTTTTGGAGAGTAAAAATTATTTTTCTAAATAATATTGCAATTTTATGAGGTTAATATAGATTTTTTTTTGTGGCATATGCAGTTTTTTTTGCAGTTGTAACTTGTGCACCCACTTAGTTTGTATCTACAGTGTAGAAATTTATTGTGGTTACATGAGTTGTCTGCAATCTAACACTTCTTTATCCTGCATTTCTGCATTATAAAATGTTTTTTATATATTTGTTAACACGTTATTGAAAGGTGGGTTAATTTAGACGAAGCACTAGAAGGCCTGGTGGGAATTGCATGGCCCGTCACTGATTTAGGAAGTTCCTGGGCATGAGCTGTAGTTTTGGCATAACTCTGGCTTTATTTGCAGATAGTGGAAAAAAAAAACTTTTATGGGCCTTTTGTTGTTTTTTTTTTAGGTTGACAACTTTTATAAATAAATAAAAATGAGTCCAGTCTGGAAGTAAATGGGGACTTACAGTACAGACCAAAAGTTTGGACACACCTTCTCATTCTCGTTAAATGAGAAGGTGTGTCCAAACTTTTGGTCTGTACTGTACATGTTCTAAAACTACATAAAGGGAGTTCATCTGCATTGTTCTCCCAATAGAAACCATGAGATTCTTTGTCCGTGAGCAGTGCATGAGTCAAAGTAAACATTTAGGGTTTTAAGATCAATAGTCGCCAACACCAGCACCTACACAGGCAACATCAGGATATGACCATGTAAAAATAGAAAAAGGGTTTTTTCATTTTTATAGTAAATAGCTGAGTCATTATCATTTAAATGAAGATAACACGTGACCAGAACTCATAAAAATACTTTATTATTGTTCAGTAAGACGAACAACTGATCCTCTGAGCCTCCACGCCTCGGTTTACAGGACCTGGAGAAGCTGGTTGCCAGATCCAAAGCAGATCTTCAGCATAGGTCTTCATAATGTTCCAGCTGATTGGTTGATCCCAAATGTTTCTGAATCCACATTGGTGTTAAAGCTTGCAGCACATGACAGCCTGAGCATATGAAACTTGAGGGTGAAGAATAAAGAACTGACAGACTGGAATAGCAGGCTAAGATTTTCTGCACGAGTCTTTTGAGCCACGTGCACGCCTGTGTATTTTTGTGTGTGTAAAAGTCGCATATTTTGATAGATGGTTCTTTCAGAAGTAAACTTGCCAGTTTTAAAGATCTCTATAAAATGTACACAGTAAGTGTGAAAGCTCAGACCTGTCAGTCAGCTGAAGATGAGAAAATAAGACAAAAATAGAAAAGTGGGATTTTGGTAGAGACCTGAATCCCATCATTCTCTAAAAGGAGTGTAGGAAGACAGAAAGATGGAGATGTGGATTCAGAAACTGTAGGAAGTTGTCAGTCGGGTAAGTGGCAGGTAATAGAAAGTGTTTACCAAATTAAAAACCATCAATGCTGATCTTTTAGTCCAACAGAGAAAGTTTCTATTACACTGTTCATATCATAGCAATCAGAAAATAAAGTTTAGAATATGAGGTGCAAATAATCTCAAATATCTCTCAGAACGTGTTGGAATGTTTTCATACTGAATATGATTGTATCTCAGCTAAGGGCTCCAGGAAGTTACCCTCTTATATCTTTATACAGAAAACAAGATATACTCTGCTGAGCTTGGTGAGTAAGAAACAAGGTGATGGACCAATCAGATCCATTTTAATGCAGCTGTAGCTGTACAATGTTGTTTCTGTTTGCAACAGCTCTCTGTTGTGTTTCTGTCTCAACAATTTCAAACAAGATACAAAGTGTTTCGATGTTATTTCAGTGTATTTATACTGCGCCTCTTCAGAACAAGTCATTTCAAATCAAATTAAATCCAGTCTGACTCAGTCCAATTACAATACACAAATAAAACATCAATTTGTACTTTTTTATTTTTAAACAGGAAGTCAAAATGAAATACTAAATTTCATCCAGTTACATGTAATGGTGGAATGATGGTAGATTTTGAAATAAGTGTGCTGGAACCTGTTAGCATTCTGTAGCTATAGTTTTTATTTATACCTTTCATAGATAAACTAAATGAATTCCTTTAGTTCCTTTTCATACTTAAAGCATTTTATTGTATCAAATCAGAAAAACTGTATTATTGACATTACAGTGCATCTTTGTGAGGAATTTCATACGACATGATGTAGAAATGAGACTTGATAAACTTTTCCTGAGCAACTAACAAGGAAAACCAACTTACTTTGCTGCTTTCTTTGATTTTCCCTGTTCAGATGTTGCAAAGTCTGAGATCTCAGTATGAGTTCTACAGTTTTTTTTCTACCATCTTTACTGCCATCGATTACTTTTGCATATATCCAAAGATTGCTGTTAACATTTCGCTGTAAATTTGCTCTCAGTGTTTTTCTCTCTCTCATCATCACCCGACATCCATCACTTACTTGGGGACCAGCTATCAGTTTCTTTATCTGGGCCTCAGTTTTCTCTCTGCCCTCCTGGTTCCCAGCCTGATTATCGTTTGTCTTCTCGCTCCAGCTTTCATGTTTACTCCTGAGGCCATTCTTAAATCTCTGTTTTGTACATCTTTTTTTTCTTCTTCTATTGTCGTCCTCCCCATGACCCTGAAATCGATTGCAAAAAATATGTTGGATGCCTAAATTCCAAAAAAAAAAAAATGTGCCTTGTGGAAAGATGTCAGACTGGAGGAGAGAGATGCTGGTGTTCCTTTCAAAGAAAACTTTATGGAGACTTTGTGATGTACAGTATAATAGTGATGTTAAACTGTAAAACACTGCTAATTAAGCATCTTTCAGATATGATTTATATATTTTGTTTACTTTCTGCCACCACCATGATGACTAGTGTTTTACACACAGGGTCTGTTCTTTAAGAATATCAAATCTAAACCACTTGTACATTATGCAAACACTTAAATACTTAAGTAATCTACATTTAAACTTGCTAGCTTGCATGAAAGCAACCTAGAGATGAAAAACATGTCCAATGTGAATCAAAGAACACGTCTCGTGTACTCAGGTTTTCCACTTGTGTTCTCAAGTTCTTTTTTCAGGCCTTTACGAAATATTTTGAATGAAGCTGCTGCATCTTGCATTTCCTAAAAAAAAAACAACACAATTTGCTGATAAAAAGAAACAAGTGCACCGAAATTCCACCGCCTAATTTACGTAAATTCCCCTTCTGCATGTCCCCGTCTCTCTTTTATCAACCTACCACAGAGAGAAACAGACGGAAACAGGAAACGTCAAAGGAAAGGAAGAAAATTAGAAGTGATGGAGGAAGAAGCAACCAGAGAGAGGAAGAAGGCGAGCCTAATAATCAGCTGGAGACAGGTGAGGCAAGGAGCTGAACAACAAGAAGGAAAACCTAACAGAAGGTAAAGAAAAAAGAGAGCAACGAAAAAGAAAGTGACAAATCTTTTTTGAAGGCGCACGCACGCGAGCCAAGGCGGGCTGAATGCCATGAACATTTCTATGTTTCTCTAATTCTACCTGTCAATCTTGTTGTCTTTTCTTGTGGGCCTGCTCAGATGTAGGTGGTTTCCCACTTTGTCCTCACACTATTGCTCACTCTTTTGCTGTCACAGCCTGATTCTTGTTATTTGAGCAAAGTACGTGTGTGTTTGTACAAAGTGTCTCCTCTTAAGCTCTCGGAAACATTACTGTCCCTCTAATGGTGCCAGTTAAACAGCTTGAGGCGTCCTGTCTTTGGAAAGTGACAACGGTTAGACTGATTGGCTGTGATATGAGGAAAAATATGTTTTATGCTTTTCTCACATGTTTGGATTAGAATATATATTTTGTGTGATTTTTCACTGGTTGACAGGTCAAATGTATTATTTTGAGTTTAAAAGTCTGCATCAGACACAGTAGCACAAGGTACTGGCTGCTGTTACATGGCTGTACCCAGGAAACAGGTCCAGGACCCCCACCAGCAAGAAACAACTTATGGAGTATATATTTTTTTACTTTTACAGTTGAGAAATAGTTTTTCTCGCTCATGTGTCCCAGCCGATCGACAAGAAGCTGAAGATCTCACCAGCTGTTTTGAGTTTACACACCTGGATTTTCAGCACCAAAACACGGTGCCTTGTGAGTTTTATCAGAATCGGATCACTGGCTTCTGAGATCTCAGGTTTGATTGTGAGACAGACACAGCTGGATGCATTCAGCGCAGACAGATGGAAACATGGAACGATAGATGGATGAGAAGAATATGGAAGGGAAAATAGAAGGTACTGTAGCAGAAACTCACTGATAAACTGCCAGTTACAGAAAAACTTTGATTTCTTGCAGAAAATTATAGTTCTGTTAGCAGAAGTTACCAAGTACAGCGGATATTTTTTTTAAAAGAAACCTGTACTTATCATAAATACACTGCCTACACTAAGCAGGGTCAGGTGGCCTTGTAAAATAAACAGAAATAAAATGAAATGCAACATTGAGAAGATAGAACATGGAATTGAATTACAATAGACAGGTAGAACATTGAAGGTCTGGTGCAGAAAAGAACAACGTTATCTGTAACTGAATGTATTTTTTCTTTACAGGTTACTGTAAAAACAGGAAAAACTAAAAACTCCAGGGTGGATAGGGGGTGGTGGGGTGGAGTATCCTGGTAAGTGATCGTGTTGTGGAGGTGAACTAAATGTGTGCATTTACATACACCGATTACATTTTTGAGACTGGAGTCGTTTTATATTCGCAGACTTCTAATATGATTTAGCTTCACTCTGCTCTGCCATTACTTTGACTCTTCGGTGAGAGCTGAACTCTAATTATTCAGACCGAGGTGTTTTGTTGTAAATGTTAAACATATTAAATTTTAAGTTGAAACATTAGTAATCTAACAGAGTTAGGGGTGTAATCTGCAAAGCTTTGCTTAGCTATAATAATAAACACAAAGAGAACAAACAAAAATGCTTTTATCCGAGGTATTGAATCAAATCTAATAAGATGATCAATATGACCTTCACTTTCTACAAACACTTTTTCTAAGTCTATGATTTTGTTCATTAAGTGCATGATGAGGATTTTTCCCACGGTTTAGTCTATTATCTTCATTAATCTGTGCCCTTGATGCAAGAAAACATTCACAAGGAGATAAAACTGGTAAACTAGAAAATGGAAAGGGAATTTGTTATTTGCTCCAACCAACGTGAGGCATTACTTTCTCTTCCTGTTTATCAGGGTCAGTGGATTACAGAGCATGAAGTGTGTGTCCCTAACATTTTCCCATACATACACACAAAGAAAAAAAAATCTCTATCAGGAGAACTGGATTACACGGGGATAAGGATTGACTCTTGATATTGACTCACTGACTAAACACACACACACACACACACACACACGTATTCACCCACTCTGTGCACCTGGACAAACACACACCCACCAGTTTTCTCCGTCAAAATTTATAGCAGGTAAATCTCATCTGATTGCAAAAGTGATGCTGTTTTTTTTTTACATTGTGGTTAATTAATGATTGATATTATTAGGAAATGCACTTTCTAATGAAGTTGGCCGTCAGTTAGAACAGTCAGTGTAGTGCGCTCATCAAACACCTTCTAGACAAACAGTCTGCAACAGAGCTGCAGCCTTGAACATCATTGGTTTAGACATTCCTAATAGATGAACTGATCAAGGTTATGATGACAAAACATCATTAGCAATTGTTAGATTACCGGTAGAGTAATTCATTTATGTTTACACTCTCTAATCTCTAATAGCACTTATAGTAGAAAACAAAAACAAAACTATCAGCGATCATTGTAAGACTTCATTTCCCCTTTTGCAGGACTTCTACACCTCAGCTGACACAGTAACTACAAAAATGTATATTTTTTATCCACATATAACCAGGGTGGAGCTACAAATAGCATCTTATTAAGTTTGTCTCATCAATTCCGCCATGCACAGATAAAATAGAAGTAGCTCAATTAGAACAATACAGAAAAAGACAATTGAAGCTTCACAGTGTGTGAGCGCCTGATCATTTGGCTTGTAGGATGCATGTCAATATTCCCTGTTTGCATTATTTCCTTTGACTTTGTCAAACTGCTGCTTGAGTTTTGGTTGTGTGCCCAGACTCCTCTTGGTCTAAATTGATGAAGGACCTGTTTTGCATGTTCCACAATTGTTTGGCTCATTCTTGTCCATTCAGAACAGCAGAGGACTTATTTTAGAGTAAATGCTGCCTTTTGATTTTCATATAACATACTGAAGCCAAATATTCTATTTGTTTGAAAAGTATGTAACAAGTTGGGCACAGAACTAGTTTTAATTACATTGACATACATGTTTATTTTGTCTTTTGCTGCAGAGATTTCTGTAACAGACTATTTTTCACTTCCCTTTTCACACACCGATCATACGTACCATCACTAAACTAGAGTTTACACTGTGACTGGATTGCATTAAGTGCCTCATTGAGCTCTTTCACATCAGACTGAGAAATAAATATTTAAAATCTAGATTTAACGGTTCTATTGAAGGAAAATCTTGGTTTTGGATCAATTTCATTTTCATCAGAGATCTTAAAGCTGAAGAACCAAATACTTTAAATTCTAAAAAAAATGATAGCTTCTGTAAAAATCAAACAAACAAAAGAACAGAATAATAGATTTTTTTTTTTTCTGCTCTTGAATGCTCAAGGTTTGTTGCCATTGGTGATGAATGCATCAAGGCTTATGTCGTGGTCTTACATGTGTAGTAGGAGCTATAGAACCAAATCCAGGATTCTAAATGAACTGTTTTGATCACCAGCCAATGTGGCTGATAGATTTTCAGTTACCAGCCAATCAGGATTTCCACTGGCCCATTTTTATTCAGGGAAAATAAACCAGATTATAAATGTAATTGAATATATTTAATCACTCAATTTCATTGTCTATAGTTAAAAATGTAAAGAGTAAAATTCATATAAGGACTTCACTTACTTACAAGTTCAAGTTTATTTATTTTTATTTATTTATTTACTCCATATGAAGTTTGTGAATGTTCTGCCTTTATATGTTTGACTCTGTTCTGCTGGCATATAATCGTCACGCCTCGTGCAAACATTAGCAAGCAGCCAATAGCTGTATGAGATGTCACAAGAAATATAAGAACATTAGAGACAGAATAAACAACTGAAATGATTTGCTGCATTCATCAGTGGCCAAAGTGGCCTGCAAATTTTCATTGGTACCTGCCAAAGTGCATTTAGTGGGAGTTAATTTAGAGCCCTGACCATAACCCTCTCATTTTTAGTAAGTTTGATTTTTTTTAAACCAGTGAAAGGGGTTTGTTATGATAAATAAAAAATAACAAAATGATCCATGATAAACAGAAAAATACTAGACATTCCAAAATCCAACCTAAGGTCAATTGCTTGTGTTTTACAGTAACAAATGCATGAATATTTTGTGGTAATGCTACAGAATTCAGAGATCTTTCTGCCTAAACTGAACATACATCTGTTTTACTCTTCTAGTCAGTTTCTATCTCTGGACTTGAACAGTCTACCTCACACATGCTGAGCTCGTTTCTTTACTGTCCTGCTGTGAATTCATCCTTACTCTTCACTGTCTGGGATTTTACTGAAGGCCATTCACTCCACACAGTCTTCCAAAAGTTGGACACAGAACCTGTTTTAATTGGCCCAGAAATAGCCAAAGGGACTAGGTGGGATCTGGAAGGGCAGGGAAGGGAGGAGGGACACTAACAAGAGCCTTAAGAGAAGATTTATGGTTTTTAGAGGATTTTAATGTTTAACGCCATTCCCGTGCCTGAAGGTTAGAGTGAGTCCTGTCGCTCTTTCTTTGCCCTCTATTGCTCTGAATTAAATGTATTAATGGTACTGGGATGCAGGTCTGCCTCAAATTACATCAGAGACACATGTCTGTTGTTTTATCACCTGTTTTGAGCAGTCTTTTCATAAACTGCACTTCTGAGAGAAACAATTAAAGTTATTGATTTGACCTTGTTTGCAGTTCTATTTCCACAGATCTTTTTAATTGGTTAAGGCTTTATTTAAATTCGACGGTAGTTTTTGTCATCACCATATCTTAACTACCACTCAATCGTTTCCTTCCTGTAATCTGCTTGGGATTTCTTCTGCCCTCTTTTTCTTTTGGAAAACAGTCCCCAAACCACAACTTAGTAGCTCAGGGTTTAAACTTGTACATTTAACAAAAAGCACACTCACTGTAAAAAACCTACAGAGTTGAGGAGTTTTACTCATTTTGCACAAAGTCACAAATAAAATAATTGCTAAGTGTGAATAAATGTTAATACAATGTTTAAATAACATACATTTTTCATTATTCTGTATCTATTATCATCATCATCTTTTGTTCCATCCATCCATTTTCTATTCTAGTGCAGTGTCACAGGGTCTCGAGCACATAGCTCTGTCTTCAATATTCTTGTTCCCAAATCATTAGACTTCTTTATAATCATTTGGTTTAGTTCATAAAACTGAAAAAAAATGAAACCTGAATTAACACTAGAACTGCCATTAGCCCATTTTGAGCTCTTTTGCTTATTAAAATGTATGCAACTCTGTTTTAATCACCCAGTCATTTACTTTTCCTAAAAAGTGTTTCATACATTCACTTTTGCATGTTGGAGACTGTGATGGCCAAATCCATGTCCACACAGCAGTAAATGTTGGTAACTCTCATGCACCTTTTGTTTTAGTTTGTAAGTTGATTTCATTAAATTTATTGGTTAATGATACACTGGTCCTAATTGTAAGTGCACACATTTAGTTAACTACTGTGTTTCACCCATTTTGTTGAAGTTAACTTATGTTTTCTCTTACCGGTGCTGAGAGTTCCTCCACTTCCTGCTTCCTGGGAGAGCTTGGACTGACAAACAGGGTTGAAGGGCTCAACTCCACTAAATACAGGAGGAGCTAATTGGACCAACCAAACTCCTCCAGGAAGAGGGGATTAATGACTCTCCTTGTTTATTTGCTTATGAGTTGGTTACAGATTTAAGTTTGAAGTTATACATTTAGGTTTACATGTTTATGTTATTTAGTTTCATTAACAACTCAACTGTACTGATTAGTTTGTTTGTTTTGTAGTTAGTAAATGTTTGTCTAGTTACCCCTATCTGTTTCATATGGTCTGATCAGCCAGTGTATATATACCCCTGTGTGTCTTTGTTTGTTAGGTCAGTTATGTTGTTTAGTCAGTTGAGAAGTTAAGTTAACCATTTGTTTGAGTTCCATTTTTGATTAGTTGATGTCATTTATGAGCTCAAGTTATTTTTATTATATTTGGGGGGGAAAGGAAAAATAAAAGAACATCCCCTTTTTTGAAGAACCTCTGTGCTTCCTCCACTCATTTAACTCGGTCCATCACAGAGACTCTAAAATGAAAGCGGGAGAAAAAGGAGTATATTTACCTTGAACTGCCATGAGGTCATTTTGACCTCCATTACTACTGATGCTAAAACTGGTAACTAGATTTAATTTATTTAACTACAATAAGCATTGCGAGGCAGCCTGTTGTTATTCTTCAAATAATGTAAAGTAGACTGGAATCCATCTTATATAACCAGTAAGATACACAGCTCAAAACACTTTACAGTAATGCCGCATCACACATACACAAACACACACAAACTGTTTGAGCAACAACAAATATTGCTAGGCAACCTACTATTACCAATTATTAATTTCCAATAAGTGTGTCTATAATAAGTGGGTCCAAATAGAATTGCCGGTCACTGGGATGAAATTTGAATTGGATTGTTCTCCAGATTTGCTAATCGGTAGATCGATCAGGTGGATAGTTATTTTGTTAGTTCTGTTGTCGGTCAGTTAGGAGATGCTGCAGGGTTTTAGTGATGGTGAGTTGGATGGAGAAGAAATGATGTTTTATGGTTCAGTAAATCTGACTTTGATTCAGACTTTAAGAATCTGTTTCTCTTCCTCTGTGAATGTTTCAGAATTCATGTTCTTTATGTTCGGTTTAGTATTTTGTTCTTGTGACATTCTGTCACTTCCGTCTTTTTTTTCTGCCCTCTCACACCTGATTCCTAATTGTTATTCATCTGATATTCCTCGTTCATTATGTCCCTCTGTAAATACTCCATTTACTGCTGGATCATTGGAATTATTTTCTGTTGGTTTGAATTTGTTTGACTCTGTTTGGTTTGTATTTTGGATTCCCTGTAGTTTTCAGCATTGTTACTCAGTCAGGTCCTGGTCAACAGAAAGGTCACTAGTCACTATAGTGATAAAATTCTGTCATTTCCCTGTGCAGATTTTAGTTTTGACTGAGTGATAGAGTTAAGATAAGCATCTAAATAACTAGCTGATAAAATGATCCTGCTGTCAATTTATCCAATCACATCTCATCAGCTCATTAATCAACCAAATTGTTTTCTGCTACAAACAAGCTCTGAAACTGCATGCATCTAATTAGAGACACAAATGCTTCCTGAAGTCTCTTAACTAAGATTGATGAACACCTCATCTCTCAGTGCATGCCTGCAACCACATGAAGTCTACATGTGCTTCTGTTTCAGCAAAGTAAAAGTCTAAACAGCATCACATCCTTTAGATTTTTACATTTATATTGCCTTATCTTTCCTTTTCATTTCAGGGTTTTTTTTTATTATTTAGCTTGTAAGATAAAATAGAAAACATTACTCAAGATATAAAATATGTCACATAAACTAAATATTATTTTTCCTTTATACAGAAAGTAGGATACTAGGTTTAATTTAGAGGTTAAGAATTGCTTTTCTTGTGACAAAATAATTTTCATGATAGTTTTCTGTTTGTTTTTTAAAATCTTTTTTAACTTGATGTGCAACACTGGTGGTGTTACAGCTCAGACATGATACACATGGAGCAGAGACAGGAGGAGGTGCAGAGACGTTTCCAGGCTTCACAGATCTGGATTTCGAAATATTTTTTACTCAAATTAAACAGGAAATATGTCAAGAAACTTGGCCTGTGCACTTGAGCTTAAGGTCATAAAAAGTCATGACTCCATTAATTCAAGCAAATCATCCAGATCCTAAAGTAACGAAGCAGCCCCAGACCATCATAGCAACAGCAACATGTTTGTCTGTTAGCATGTTCTTTTTCTGTAATCTGTAACTTTCAAAAAGTTCCACTTTTATTTTGTCAATTCAAATAACAATATAACTAATATTATTCAAAAGTTCTTGCGGCTCATTAAAATGTTTTTGGCAGATGTGAAATAAATCTTTATGATCAGTAATGATTTTTTCCGTGGAATTCTCAAATGATGCCGTTTGGCTGCATTTTTTTTTTTTTTTTTGTAGGTACATGCTTGGAACAACATGCTCAGTGCTTCCGGCACCTTTTTATTCTTTATATTGTTTCCAACATAAAGCTGGTTTATAACGGAAGACACAATGTATAATTCTGTATAAAAGGACACAATATAAATTTGTTTACAGCGACTTCAGTCGAATGAAAGCAGCATAGAACTAAGTGTGAGTGTGTGTTCTGTTAACCTTTTCATTTCAGATCCACTGATTTCCTACTAAACCCTCAAATACAAGTACACTCTGTGTCCCGCAGGTACTTTACCAGAAGTACACATTCACTGAGACACACCAGCCAAAATGTCCCGTCCCAGTAGTGCATGTTTCCTGTGGAGTGGGATTACACGAGGCAGTCACCATACTCCTATATAACCTCTCCATTTCACTCACACACACGTTAACTTTCACTGAATATTCATCACAAGCTGTTCGATTCCTGGCCTTTGCACAAATCTGAGCCAGTTTCTGTATGTGTGTTTATTTATGTGTTTAAGATAAATGAATAATCAGGTAAAATCGAACTTCTCAAGTCACCCCTCTGCTTTGGCTCTTTTCATTTATTCATGCTCTACACACACAGAACCAGATGTCAAACATGTCCAGCCATGACACGGACAAGTTTACTGCTACTTACCAAAATACACACACACAAAGTTTCAGTTCTTCTTCTGCCTTTAAACTATAGCGAATATTTCACAGCTAAACCAACCACTCTGGTAGCGTGTCTGACATTTTATACGATGCATCTCCCCGAGTGTGTTTTTGACTATTCATGTGCATCATGATAAGACAGTCCAGTTGGCTTCAGCTGGCAGTTTTCCCACTGCAGCTGTAGTGGTTTAGCAGCTCTTACCGGAGGATTAGTGGTTCAGTTTGAGCTCGACTAGCAGCCTTTTCAGCAGCAATCTTGTGGCAATGGCAGGCAGATAAGTGTGGTCTGTTTTTACTTTGGACAAAAATTTATTACAGCTTTACAATTCTTAGTTTTGGAATACTTATACAACAGTTATTTATTACAACACTGTGGTTGGACAACAGAGACACAAGGATCTCTGTGCCTGATTGTGTACTGTATGCACTTATAGATTTAGTTGTTGTTTAAATGTGTTATGTACAGCAACTGCCAAACCACATTATCTTTGATTTACGCTTGAAAATATTTGCCAACCTGAAATCTCCAACTAAGAGCTGCATCAAATCTTTTTTTTTTCAGCTCTTTTCGTCTCTCCAATCTGTTTCAAAGGACTTGCCAGGCTATTGCAGGGATGTATGAATAATAATAATTAAATATTGCTTCAAAATAACTTTACAATTTTACCAACTTTATTCTGTTTGAGAGGTTAAAAAATATGTACTAATAAAATAAAAACTCAGATGATGAAAAATATCACCACAGGACAAGAACTAAAAGTAGCAGAACATCTGGTGGCTTCTACCTTGTGTTGTGATGAGTCGCGACCAGATGTCAAGGTAATGACAGACACCAACACCTCGTTAGGTCCTCGTTAAGCTCGTCAAGGCCCTGCTCATGTTTCTTGGTAACGAGGCTGCTTGGAGGGGATTGAGCTGTGAAGGGATGTTGGAACATGTTTGATGGTAACGCATGCATCCACCTGGCTTTTAACAGAGAAGGAGGAGAAGGACGGAGGAGGGCAGACTAATCTCCACTTCTCTCTCTGAGACTTTGAGTTATTGTAGATGTGGAGAAGAAGGGATAAATGTTTCTGTAATTGGAACGAGACACTCGAAATGTATCTATTTACTGGATCAAACATGATCATGAAAGATTTTAAAGTAAACTTTTCTTCAGAATGAGTAACTTTGAGGATTTTAACTGGAACACAAGCTTGTAAAAAGAGTTTCGAAGGAAGGAAAATGGTGCTTGATACTTTTTTTTATTGATCTCTCTTGGGGACATTATTTCTCCGCATTTAACCCATCCTTGAGGAGCAGTGCGCTGCCATTTTGTATAATGTGCCAGGGGGGAGTTTAGGGGTTCAGTATCTTGCCCAAGGATACTTTAGCCTGTTGGGACCTGTGGATCAAACCTTGACCTCCCAATCAGAAGACAATCTCCTTACCAATTAGGCAGCAGCCGCCCAGTTTTAAGCTCAGTTTTGTCATTTTGAGACTTTACACAGGCTGTAATCAGACGAGGGTCAGGATACATTCTGGATGGGTCACCAGTCAGTCACATGACCAATAGAAACACTGACATTCACCCAAACCCTCTTCTGGTTGTGATCAGTTAACCAAACATGATGTGCATGATTTGTTTTAACTGGGAAACCAAATAAAAGCCACATATAGGTCCAGTTCTAGGAGGAACTTCAACAGAAAATGATTCTATGTCAGTGATAAATACTATTACACCACCTTGGCTACTAAAATTATCACTTGTAGTTTTAAAAAAATATTTCTTGTCATTGCACTTCATATCTCTATGATATGAATCTATTTCTATTTTTATTGATATTTTGTGTGTATTTAAGAAGGATTCTATGCTCTGATGATCAGGAAACGTATTTTTACTAATTTTAGACTTGTCTACCATTTGGTATTGGAGTTTTGTTGTAGTTTGACCAAATATCTCACAGACAGTTGATTCATACTTTAACAGCAAAGGGGGTTATGAAAAATGATGATCCTTCTTAAAAATGGCTGAAAGCTGAGGTTTTGTCTGTCACATCAACAAACTGTTTTGGTTGGTGTTTAATGTGTATCTAAATGTCTCTCTCTGTGTACATGCCTATGTGTGGGTGAAGCTGAACAAATAAAGTTAGTTTCCCCTTTGATTGTGTTCACAGTGTCAAGCACTCAGTCTGTAATTAGCACACAGACGACCATCTGTCCAAACAGCCAGCTCTAAACCAATCCTGTCCTGCTTACTTTTGCCGCTATCACAGCATCCATCCATCGCTAACTCTCTCTTATTTGCTGGCGCTTCTCTCCATCTGCCTGTCTGCCTCTGTGTCATCATTTTATCGTCTCCTTTTCCCTCTACTTTGTGATTGTTTGCTCATTTTCTAACTCCGTCAGTCTGTCTGCTTGTAATTTTCTCATTTTCCATCTTTCTCTGGAGAGAGAAAATCAGAAGATTTTATGATAAACACCAAACGGAGACTTAACAACTTGATCACACCTGTTTTGTTCTATGTGCTCTGAATGAATTAATTATTTCTTGATATGAAAATGAAAATTGAAAGAATAACACTGTGCTGCTTTTACTGTGAAAGGAAATGACAAGTCTTGTTTGGCCTTTAACTGGGACTTTTGCAGTATTTTCTTGTTATTATTATATTAATTCCCTTTGTTTTCCAGTGCATGTACATCTTTGCTTTTAAACGCCATTACAATCTTTAAATTCAACTTCTTGTTTGTGTCATCTTCTCTCCTGTGATTACTATTACAGGACTATTTTGGGTCTGAATAAGAGCGAGCTAAGTGCCCAAGGAATTACATCTATACCGCTATTCTCATCCAATTATGTTTAGATAATAGATACAGTCAGGAAGTGTGGAAATAAGTGTAATGAACATTTAGATCCTGGATGTACTTCAAACCATCAGAAAAATTATCCTCAAAAGATGAATGTAATATTTTAAATAGCGTAGGAAAGACATGTTTTATATAAGACACACATGAACTGCTTCAGATTACCATGTTATTGCCACGTTTTGCCTCATCTACTGTAACCAAATGAGACATGTCATTAATTCATCTTTTTAATTATAAGTGTTGCCAAGAAAGTATCATAATCTTCCTTTTTTTCATTTTTCTGCTAAATTCCTGCATTTTGCATCACTGATCTTTACTAATCAGATATGTGGTTTTATTTTAAGATCTCAGGATCCAATGCAAGTGCTTGTTTGTTTTTGTGTAACACTGGAACGTCTAGTTTAAGAGTCAGTCTTACATGTCCGCAATCAGTAAAAAGTTGTAGTACTTGTACTAATACTTGTTTTTTAAAATAATAGATAAACAGGAATGTTTCCCACTTGCTATTTTTAAATATTATCATGTTATTGATCCTCGGGGCTCATTGCTTGTTCGGATGGATCAGTTTTTAATGTTTCCTCAATTTTTAGATCTTGAGTTATTTCAAATAAATTCAAGGCTGTAGCTTCAGGCGCCTGATCAAACAATGCACATGGTTTTTGGTACTTAAGCAAGCAATAATAGAAAATACAACAGCTTAAGAACCACTTCTTTAGCTGGACTTTTAAAGACAAGATTAGCACGACCTGCAGCCCTTTAGATCACTCGGTCTGGACTCTTGTCTTTTCCAAGACTTTGCCTTTAGTCCATGTAAATCAACAGTTTTCTTATTTTTCAACCTTTTTCTGTAGGGGACTTATAGATCTATCATAGACCTGTGCTCATATTAGATAGCATTAAATTTCAACATAAACAAAAAACAAAAAATCATCAGTTTTATCAGCCTTCTTACCCAGGCTTCAACTCAGAGTTTAATTGTTTGAGTTTCAGCTTCCCTGTCTCAGGTATTCCATGATTTCACAGTATTGTTTTCAGTCTCAGTTGACATTGTTTCCACCATAAAGCTCTATGAAAAAACCCCCACTGTAAACTACCTGTTTAGTACTAAAGGGCAGACAGACACAGTTAGCTACCAGCTGGCAAACACAGAGGAGCATTTGGCAGCCAAAGAGCCAGATATGTTTCCTAGTGATTAGCAGAGAAACACAACAGAAACATGGCAGAAAATAAATATTACTGTTTGGTCATAATGGCAGGATGTGTACACAGGCAACTGTTTGAAAATAAAATACAATTCTCAAGTTATGAAGTGAAGTGTTTTCTACTTTAGAGAAGAAAAAAGATTGGCAGGAACTGCAGCACTTCTTACAGTAAATTCTGTGCAACTATTGGTATAGTGCAAACTTTCATGTTTAAAAATATATAATTTCAAAAGTATTTAAATTTTAACTTAAAAACCTCAGATTGGAAACATACGCGAGGCACAGAAACTATTATCCATGCACATAATATTCAGAGTCACTTAAAGCAGTACTGAATTACTTTTAAAACTTTAAGCAACAATTTTGAAACTTGTCTAAGTGGATATTCACCAAAAAACCTGTTCAGCTTCATATTAGACGTCCGATTGCTTTAATATAGACTAAATAACCTCTGTAATTCAGGTCTCAGCCGGAAGTGGTGTCCTGGTGATTTATGCTGCTCTGAAAAAAAATGCCACCATAGTACGAAATGACAACTTATTTCATAATGAGATGTCATTCGAAGTTTATACAGTATTCCTGTTAATGGTGAGTGTGTCCTGTTAATTGTTTAAGCGTATTTTTATGATCCTTCACAGATATTTTCTATATAAAAGCCCTCTGGGTCCTTGGCGGCCATTGTTGGGTCCTTCTCCTCTGGGTGTACCTAAACATTTGCCTGTTGCTCTGACAATGCAAAGAAAGTAAAAATAACATCATATGTAGTGTTCCTGTCCTGGGAGAATTTATTTGATAGGTAAGATGTATTTATGGAAAAATATAGAAGCAAAAATAAACGATATATCTGTTTATTGAATTCAAGACTGTGGAACGGCACGTGTGTAGCAAATCTCAACAGGTAGCATATTTCTACAGAACACCGGTTCCAGCAACAGCTGTCTGAGACACGGCTGCAGAAAAGCTATTCAGTACTGCTTTAATTCACAAAAAAGTACTTTCTTGACAAAAAAAAAAAAAAAAAAAATCTGTTTTCAGACTGTCATCAGCAGTGAAACAGCGGACATCATCACAGAAAAAAGTTTACATTTAAATACATAAAATTCAAACTTCATCACTGCCAAAGAACAGAAGATAGATTTCAGGATTATGTTGTTACTGCAGATATTAATTGCAACCTTTGTTTTGCATCACAGACAAGAGCACAAATACAAGCACATTCAAACAGACACACTGGCTCACAGGGGAAATGATCCAATATGACAATATCCTTAATTCAAAGTGTTGGGGCCAAATTGTCTTAGCTGATTGTATGTGTGTGTGGATGTGTGTGTGTGTGTGTGTGTGCTCCACTGGGAGACAATCACAGGAAAATGAGTGTAATTAAGTTGCCAGTTGTGGTGGGCTTCTGTTGAGAATTAATATTTACTGGCTAAGTGTGTGTGTGTGTAAAAACTGATTAGCATCTTCCCGATGACTCACCTCCCACCCCCTCTCAGGTGGCAAACATCGATGCCTCCTGGGTAATCTGCCCAGCAAATTGGATGTTTGTTTGAAATGCTATCCAGCTCAGGACACTGTGTGTGTATTTACTTGCTCAGATGACTGAAAACTATCCCACTGAATGCATATACACCTGTGATATATTGAAATGTCATATGTTTTTTCACAATCACGGTCTCTGTTATCTTGGTATGTACAAAACAATATCAACCTGCTGCTTCCTATCAGTGCAATGATATAAACTATTAATATGTAGAACCCTGCAAGTGTTTTTATTTTACACCTATAAGTGTCAGGTGTAGAAAAAAGGTTGAAGAAATCCGTTTTCTCTGTTTTGTAAACTGTGTGCAATGATTTATAAGTTCTTTTTTTTTATTCTATAACATAAAGCGTTGTTCTATTACTTCATCCTAAATAATGTCAGACTGTATCCACTGATACCATGTTGAAATCAACATATTCACTTAGAATAAAATGTTTTGTAAATGTTAAATAGCTGCACTGGCAACATTGTTTTCGTAGCCTTTTTTGTTCCATTTTATCACATCTCACTGTAATTTTAAAACGGATTCCATTATTTTTATCA
Source organism: Pachypanchax playfairii (assembly GCA_006937955.1). Lineage (NCBI taxonomy): Eukaryota > Metazoa > Chordata > Actinopteri > Cyprinodontiformes > Aplocheilidae > Pachypanchax > Pachypanchax playfairii. The sequence continues at coordinate 2,101,958 of SSNP01000089.1, forward strand.
TCAAAGATCTACATGTTTTTTTCTTGCAAAAAAGAGACCCTGTTTACTGAAACAATTTGGAGAGGTCTTGGTCTTGTTGCTGTGCTCAGTGTCGCCATGGTGTATAATCTGTAACATCAAATTGTCTTCCACAGCCTCACCTCGGTAGCAGAGTTCTGCTGTTCCTTTATGTTCCTTTTAATTAGCTCAGCATTTTTTAAATCATAGAGTAGTTACACTGCTTAGGAAAGCATTCTTAATTTACAGCATATTTTCATCCCTGCCTAAAACTTTCCCACATTTCTCCATGTGCTGGGTTTGTAGCCCTGTAGATCAGAAACAACCTGAATAAAATAATTAAATGTTTTACTTATTTGGGCCTTATGCCACTTGTGGGCTATTTACATGCCAACATAAACAAATACGTATCGAAATAAAACCCACAGCTTCAGGTGATCAGCAGTATGACTGCACGTTCTACAGAATTTTTCCAACAGCTGAAGCACAGAAATATCTTTGGGTTATTTTTTATTATAAATCTGAAGTATTGTTCAGTGAAGTGATGAAAAGCTTCTTTAGTACACAACTCTGCATCTCTTTGGTGAAGTCATAGTCTGGTGTCAAAGTCTTAAAGGAAATGCAGAAAGAAAACCCCAGTGCATGTACAGTGAACTGAACTGGCATTTCAGTCAGAAGAGGCCTGGTGGTTTGAAACTTCCATTTCAAAAGGTTTGAGAAATACAGTTGAATCTAGCTGTGATAGATCAATTCACCAACCCATCATGAGATGTTTTAATAGCTCTGCATAACTGTGTGGAACTCCCATACAAGTCACATTGCCCCTGTTAGACCTCTTCACAGCGCTATATGAGTGTTTGCAACTTATGTTGGATTTGATTGGTTTATGGGACAATGAACTATTATGTTCTGGCAGATGAGTGAACAATTCTCAGCAAACAGAACAACTGAGAATCATAAATATGAGCTGAGGGGTCTTAAATAGAGCCAATCTTAATTAGATAGTTAAAATATCAAGTGCATTTGAAGAAATATCTTTGTATGTTTCAAAAGATGTCAACAAAATTGTTGTTTTGCATCAGCTAATATGTGTTTCAAGCAATGTGAAATTATCTAAGTACACGTTTAAGAAGTCTGCTGTGTATTTAATCTGTGATGTTATTCCATCCATCCATCCATCCATCCATCCATCCATCCATCCATCCATCCATCCATCCATCCATCCATCCATCCATCCATCCATCCATCCATCCATCCATCCATCCATCCATCCATCCATCCATCCATCCATCCATCCATCTTCAACCACTTCTTATAATTTGGGTTGAGGAGGCAGCAGGTCAAGCAGACAAGCCCACACATCTTTCTTTCTGGTGACATTTGACCTCATCCTGGGGAATCCTAAGTGTTCCAGACCAAAGAGGATATACATCCTCCAGTAGATTTTGGGTCTTCAGGGTAGACAGTGGCATTAATCATATGCATCTGGATTTGTCATTTTTTATTTGTGTATAAAACCTTTTCTTGTCTCATGCAAATTTAACAATTTATCTTCTTAATTTGTTGTACTTTTGTCCAGACTTTAGCTTGGAGACTTTGGTGACTGCAGAGATAACTTAGACCCAGTTTTATCTACTAAAAGAATATATAAGACTAGCTCCTTTCTGTGGTCACCCTTGTCTGTACCCCTTCATGCTGTCTGCATCCTCTGTCTCATCACTCAATCTCCCTCCATCCTTTCTTTTAGTATTTCTTGAACTTTTACATTCTCTCTTTCTTCTCAGCTATTGGCTCCCAATCCTCTTTTTCCAGCCACCTTCTCATGTGCTCCACTCTCCTCTCCCAGTAATTGATAGTCCCATGTGCAGTTATTTCATCCAAAGGGCCCTGTAAACAAAATCGTCTCTGACAGAACCAATATGGAAATCTCAGGCAGTGGGGCCACGAGTTATGGCCAACGCCATGGTTTGTGTGTGGCTGTGTGTGCTAAACTTGAAGCAGAGTGGTTTTGTGTATGAATGTATATTAGTGTGTATGTGTGTGTGTTGCCGATGAGACCAAAGGGTGGCCCTCAGTTCTGCGTAATAAACTCTAGTGCAGCCAGTCATTAAGTGGGATGTGAGTGTGTGGCTTTGTGAATGTGATGGGGAGGGGTCAAGGCCAAATTGACATAAAATGGTCTAAATTAGCCCCACTTGTCTCCATTGATTTACGGTGGGTGAGTAAATTGCATCTGTAGCAGGAGAGAGGAAGCAGGAAGGAGCTTGACGTTTCTATGTAATTGATCTTAGTTCACATTTGTGGGGACATAAACGGTGCAGGAGACACGAGAAGTACAAGCGATCATCATATCAGCAACATTCACATTTATCCCTCTGCATGTTGTATGAAGAAGAAGGGAAGTCTGTTAAATACTGCACGGTTATTTTCATAACTGGGTTGAAATGAAAGAGTATTACTGACATGAAAAAATATGCATGTATGTATGTGATGACCACCGAGTAAGAGAAGATAAAATAAGATAAGACTGTTCTCCTTTCCCTCTGTGCTCCTGCAAAATAACCTTTGTGTACATTTTGTTGCTGTCATGTCAACCTTTTATTTTCCATATTAAAGTTTTTGTTTTATTTAGAGTTAATTCTACCTTTGTGAATGCATGGGTCCTCAAAAAGCTCCATTTTACCACACCAACAAGGTTGTTTTTTTACCAAACAAAATACGTTTTTAAAATATGTGTATTAACGTTAGAAAAATTCAGAGCCAGTCAAGAAAATTATTTTGTTTACATCATCAGATCAGGTCTGAGTTTTAAAACTTTCAGCTTGTCAATAAGCTTTTTCCAATAAGTAAATGTTACCATATAAATAAATGCATATGTCATGCTAGAGGTGAGAATAAACTCTGCCAGAAAAACAAGTGCGTCCTGTATGTCCCAATCTGTGTTGTGATGCAGGCAGAAATGTGCTGTGCTCAGTGTTCCTATGGTGACAGGTGGAATCATCCCGAGGTAGTAACACACAGATTTCACACACAGAATCTTTTTTTTCTGAACTTCGCCTGTGTAGCTGTGGCGACCTGATGCAAGTCAACTGTACATCACAGCATGCTGCTTCTTGCTTGGCTCAAGCCATTGAAAATAATAGGTTAAAAACCCCAGCAGGGCTGTTTTCACTGTACTACAGGAGAAAAAGGATCCTCAGTTACATGTAGAAGTTCACTTTTCTTTTTTCTGTTACATCTTTTGTTGAATATGACCCCCCAAGAAATAGTTACCATGCATGCACAGAAAATGTTCAAACAAACAATGTTTTTTTTCAATATATAAAACTTTTGACATCCTTTTATTCTCCTAGATTTTAAAACCTTTTCTACACTGACGAGCAGCAGGTGAACACCAGAATCTGCTCTGGCTTTTGATTTATCTGCATTACTGACACATAAAATCATCTTAATCTGCATCTACTGCAAAAATGTTTGTACCCCAACATTCTTTATGACCTCCTGGGTGTTATAAAAACAGATTAAATATTAGAAAAGCACTCAGAGAGCGCAGACCTCCGCCAAGTGGACAACTATGTCCGTATCCTTAAAAAAAATTCCTGGATCCAGACGGTGATCCGGATCACACCCAAAATCTAATCAATTCTTCCTTGGGTCATTTCCGACCTTTCCTGAAACTTTCATCAAAGTCCATCCATTAGTTTTTGAGTTATCCTGCTAAAATATAGACAAACAGACAGACAGACAGACAGACCCTGATGAAAACATTACCTCCTTGGCGGAGGTAATAATATGGCTTGATGAGTGTCTGAAGGCTATCCTTATGTTTTGAGTTGTATATGTCACAAAAGACTCTTCCTCTTTGGCTCGGCTGGTTCAACCTGAACACAAGCAGATACAACCAGAACAACCATCATTAAATATATTTAGTTTTATATTCAGCATCTTGGTGGAAACTGAAATTAATCAGCCTGATGCTCAACAGTTACAGACTTCCAAGCAAGCAACTCACATCTCTGATTTGTTGTGCTTGCCAATACTTTCATTTTATGTTAACAAGAGAACTGAGGTTAAACAGTGGAATCCAGTGGTATGTTGCAAATTATGAAGTCACCTCTTTAAAAACTATAAAAACGAGGAAATGGGTTAAAAAGACCCAAACCAACAAGTAAAACCATACCATCAGACTTCCTCACACATTGGTTGGCCAGAAGCTATCACACAATCAGCAGACATACACCCATGAGCAAACAAACACATGTGAGGACACACACACATGGCTGCATACTTCAAGCCTGAGCAGTTCTCTTCACCAGTTTTTAATTGGATTCTAATGTAGTCAGTTTGCTCTAGTGAGCAAAGAGATGTCTGTGGTGCTCTGACTGGAGACGGAGGGAGAGAGACTAAAAAAAGGGGGATACATAAATAAATAATAACAGAAAAAGAGCTAAAAAAAATTATAAGTAAATAGTGATGTTCAGCTTTGTTCATCCCTCCCCAGTCGCCAAGTTAAATGAATCGTCTAAACAATCTGCCGACAGAATTTCTACAAGAACCTTTTGACCTGAGACAGATGAACACTTTCTCTTCCTTCTCACAATGTCTTTTTCAGAACTGGTTTAGAATGATGGAGCTTCCTTTTTTATGAGCTCACACAAAAAAGGGATTTTGACCAAACTTCAGTATCCAGGAAGTATGAATGTGAACCCTGACTTAGCCTCAACCCTTTCTCTATTAGCTTCGAAAAAACATTGAAATCATTTGTTGTTTTGAAATTGATTGAAGTGGTTCATCAAAGTAGTTGTTCATATCTTTGAACATGTGGTTCTGTGGGAGAGTTATGAATGATGAATATCTTACCTGTTGTAGACGGATCTTTCAGTGACCTACGTTTGGAGAAACAGAGTTCAGTTTTTACTGTGTTGACAAGTTAATATCTAATCTGAGCCAGAGTAAGTATACACAACACTACTATTTTAAAAAATATATCATTTTATAAATGTTTACTTGATTATTATTTCCAACAGCAAATAGCGGTAGCATCAGTTAGCTGTAGCACTTCTAATGCAGCCTGAGGCACTTCCTGTAGGAATTTAACATTAGATCTGCTAGAATAACTATCCATCTTACCTGTTAGAGTCTGCTCAGGGTCTCAGGGGGTCTGGAGTCTACCTCCAGTAGTCAGTGGGTGGAAAGTAGGGTCCACCATGGACAGATTGCTTGTTCATCATAGGGCCACCTAGAACCAAACAACCATTGTCACATATATAAATTTAGAATAAACAAATGACTGTGCTGTGGCAGGAAACTGGAGCACACGGACAGGGTCTCAGCAGGCCTCAAACCCAGGATCTTCCTGCTGTAAGGCTTGAATACTAATGCTAAAGTTATATAAAAAAACAATTTTATTATTTTAACTATTCAAATATGATATTTATTAAACTGTAAATAACTGCTTGCAAACTCCAGTCCTTGAGGACCAATATCCTTCATGCTTTAGATGTTTTTCAGTTCCAACACACCTGATTGAAATTATTTAATTACTTCCTCATCATGTCAACAAATTCTTCAGAGGTACAAAACTAAACTGCTTATCCAAACCAGGTGTGTTGAAGCAGAGGAACATAAAAAAACCTGCCGGTCTGCATTGGAGTTTGAGACTCCTGACACTGCAAAACTTTTATATTTGTTCAGAAAAAATAATCTTTAGCTAATTGTTTGACCTGTTGTATATCATGTAAGCAATGGCACAAAATTTGTCTGCTGCAACTTTGTGTTAATACTGACAAGTGAAATGTTGAATAGGAGAATAATAGGCAAGTGGATGCAACCTGCAATCCACATCTCAACGTATACTCTCCTTAAAAATGTAGGATTATTTATAAGTAAAATAAAACAGGCTTTCCATTGGGAAAAAACCCTCCAAACACTTTTTGTGTTTTTTTTCATTTGTTTATCATTTTTTCTTCCTGGATGCAGATCACTCATTTTCAGCCTAATTATCCAGCACCTTTATGCTGCTGCAGTGACAAGAGATACTTCTCTACTGCTTACTGTCTGACCTGCAGTATTATAAAACTAAAAATGCTACTTCTATTAAATACAGTGAATCCACAGCTTAATCTGCTTGTGTTTTGCCCACATCCATGTTGGACACAAAACCCATGGAAACAATATCCAGAATTCATGAAAGTAGTTAATATAGTGGGTAATTAAAGTGTGATAAAGATATTAGTGGAGCAGGACAATGTATGGATGAAAAATAAACTTTCAAGTGTTCTCAAGCGTGTGAAGTATGTAGTGGCACATTGTTTCACACCATTCTGCTCCACAGTTGTGCCTTATGTTGACTGGTGACAGTATGTGCCAGTGCTGATATAGACCATCTGTCAGCCCACAGCTGATTTATGAGTTGGCTTCATCTATATGCACATAGATAAAGACTTTTCAAAGGTTTTTTTTTAATAGAATGCTTTACATCAGACATTTTAAGGACTATGTGTAACTGTCCAGCAAACTACAACAGCTTTAAAAAATTGGAGAAATGAAATTAAAAGACAAAAATTTACAGTAAACACCAGAAAACAGGATTCATGGTGCAGGATTTCCAAAGATGCTTTCCATCTATTTCTCACAAATTATTACGATTTGTTTCAAATGCAGCTCTCATTCAACTCACCATCATGCTCCTGAAAAGAATCCAGAACCCTTTTGAACAGATTCTCCATGGGATAAGAGAGAAAGCACAAAATCTGTCGCATATGCCATAAAAAGGAGGACTTCTATGATATAGGAGTTTTGCTGCATAGAACTCATCCTGACTGAAGTTTAAAAGTAGAACAGGTCAGTCTCTTTGGCCAGCCTGGCAGTGATTAAACACAACAGCTAAAAGTATGACAATAAAAATCATTTTTAGAGCACATTCTTCTTCATTTATAGAGTAACATCTATTAAAGTTAATGTCTGAGGAGTTGCACTCCAAAATGACAATCCAATCTTTGTGATGAATGCTTTCCTTCTTATGATATAATGAATATTTGCTGCCTCTAGGCTTCCTATAATAGTGACAAGTAATAGAATGTTAAAAGGGAAATGGAAAATAATAATTTACAATGAGCATACCCAATTCATTTATGTCATCAGAGGGTTGGGTGTCTACTTTTAATTCTTATTTCTAGGATGGAGCAGCTGTGGCTCAAAGTGCTGGATAACCAAGTTTTCACTATTTATACAAAATTACATTTTTTGCACACAGATTAGCTTTTTCTTCTCATAAAATGGAAAATTACAAGCAATTCTTTACATATAATGTCATATTTCCCTCTACACAGTCACTGGGGACTTGATATACACACTCATTATTTGTATAAATATTACTCTTTACCACATGGTTGCTGAACTAATGTCTTGTTTCCACTGAGGCCCAAGACGAATGAATCAGTTCAAAATGGATTTTTAAAGCTTAAATCACAGCAAATATAGTTTGTTAAGGGGAAAGTCACTCTTAAAAATAAGATATATCAAAGTAAAAGGTGAGCTTATAGTCTTGCTTGTGGACAGATGGTAGCTGTCTCCATTTCACAGAAGTAGTCCACTTTGAGGAGGAGGCTATAGACAAAATGTTGTTTTTTTGATAAAGGTTTTTTTGGGGGCACATGAAAAAAAAAACAACACAGGAGATATAAGAACAATTTTGGAAACATGCAAGTTTAACTAAATACATGGAACAAAACATTTTCTACGATAGTACAGCTGCTAATTGAGGCCATTAAAGATGAATGAGCAGTGGGGTCTTTTTGGTTTAGATGTCTCCACGTGGGAACTCTTCTTAAACATGATCACTAGGGGGGGCTGTCGCTCCTTTTTCAGCCTCTGACAGAGTGAAGTTGGATGGATCGTAAGACAAACAGAGAGAAGCAGCGAGGCTCACGTCTCTCCGTCTCCGGAAATCCTCCCATCTCTCTGCCGGCTGATTTGCAATTCAATAAGTCACAATGTCATCTCTTTAGCTTTTACACATTTAGATGACAAAGGGAAGCAGGCATGGCGCTCCATGAAATATCGTCTCAGGCTCAAAGAGGGGCCCTAATGTGCTCACCACCACCCCACGCCCCCCAGCGCGCGTGCACGTGCAGGTCTGGTGGTGGATCGCGTTCAGTTAGGCAAGCTGTCATATACCGCGCGTGCCCGCGCATGCGCTCGCGAAGTTGCAGTCTATCGGTTACAGATAGAACAGGTGTAGCGTGTGTCTTTGTATGAATAATGCAGATAGAGGCTTTCAAAGGATAAACTCGCGGACACGCTCACACATTGAAAGTAACACACACCCACACATCTCCCCTTTTTATAGGAACACCCAGAGTCCTAAACTTTTCATTTAGTCCCTTCAACATAAACAGCTCAACAATTTGCTGCTGAGATAGTCCCCCCCCCCCCCCCCCCCCCCC
>SSNP01000089.1:2110411-2154726 GCA_006937955.1 Pachypanchax playfairii
CCCCCCCCCCCCCCCCACACACACACTCCACCTGTTCTCTGTCGGTGGAAAACAAACACAAAAAAGTGCAAAAATTTAAGAGAGTGCAGAAGAACTAAAACTAAATTCAGAATCAAAATCCTGTGGGCCCACATTCCATTGGTTCCCTAACTGCCACTCAAATCCCAAAATCCCACCCTCCCACAGTCTCCCCGGCCCCGCATCCCTCGCTTCAACCCCACCACCCCTCACCCCCCTCCTCTTTTACCGGCTGGTGAAAGCGTCAGACCTCCTCTTCTTCTGTCCTCTCCTCCCTCCATCTCGCGGATAGTGTGTGCACACACTCAAGTTGAGTCCAGACGCGCACACACGGATAACTCGCACTGCAAGTGGAAGACAGTCAAAGGAAAGAGAGAAGGAAGTGGGGGAACGGGGAGAGAGGACGGAGCTGCTGCCGGGAGAGCAGATTCTGGATGTTATTTAACGTGCGATTTCGAGTGGAAGACTTTTATTTTTGTTTCCAAATCGCCTTTGAAGTGGACTTTTGAAATCGTTCAACGAGTTTTTCAGACTCTCTGATGGTCAGTTTAAACTTTGGAGAAAGAGAAAGTGATGAAGGCAGCGGCGAGGTGTCTGCTTCCAGCGTCCCGGTCGGACGTGTGAAGCGGAGGAGCGCACCGGTGGAGAAAGCCCACCAAGGGGAAACCTGCTCCATCCGTGGGTCCTTGCTCGAAGAAGACACACGGCAGAGTTATTGGAAGAGCGAGGATTAAACGAAAAGCAGGAACTGCCTGCTGGGAGGGGGGGTCTTCTTTATTATCGACTCTAGAAGGATTTATAGTTAACTCCAAACCTCCTCTGCGCGGTGTCTGATAGGTCAAGCGCAGCTGGAGCGCAGTTAGCTCAAAATGAGATCATTGATCGCATCGATTAGAATTTTTTTTGACCGCTGGGAAAAACAAAACAAACAGAAAGCGACATATAAATAAACAGGACACCCCCGTTTGTCCGTTTTGTGAACAGCCCCATTGGTTTTCGTCAACAGGAGGTATGGAGACGGTCGGGAGTGGGAAAGGCGCGCCGGTGGGATTCCGCTTCTGGAAGACCGTGTTTGTTCTTGTCCTGTGGAAAGGTAAGAAATGAAAGCGCAGGCGGAAACTCGTCCCACTTTTCTTCATGCCACTGTTTTGAAAATGGACTTTGTTTATATTTTTCTCCGGGATGCACTAGACTAATATCTGGAAAAAGTTCGGACTTATGAAATCTTTTATTTGGCTATTATTTGACATGTTAAAGTGAATTTTGATTGTTAAAACGACTCTTTAACACATTAAATCTACAGAAGGAACTCACAGCAAACTCAGTATTTCTCTCCACCCCAAAACAAAACCATTTGCAGCATCTCAGGTCCCATTAACAGCGTCAAATCGGAGCAAGTCGAGGCACCTCACTTTCACACTTTCCATATCGTTTTCAAAGACAAGTTACTCTAAAATTCTAAAACTAAAAACCGGTTTGAAAGTTTCAAGTTCTAACTACAGATAAAAATGAATGCTGTAGTTCTTGACTGTGCGTGTGTGTTGCTGCAATATGTAATTGACTGCGGAAAGCATCAAATGACACATGCGTTTTAACTCGTGCCATTTGAGACGCGTGAACAGCGGCTGCGGTCGGGTTGACAAGCTCGTTAGAGAGAAGACCGAGAGTGACTCCTCCCTAAAATCATGTCTTATAGAAAAAGAGGAAAATAAAAACGATCATGTCGCACGGTGTGAAGCTTAAAGATGTGAGCCTGAATGAAAGAGTTTTATGAGGTCCTTCAAAAGGTCAGCCCTCCACCCTTTTAATTGAAAGGCCACGGTGTGTCCTAAAAATCCTTTGTCTTAACATAAGACTGTGGCTATAAGGATTTATATATGTTCAATCATTAAATTGAGTTTTGCTTCTTATTACAGAACTTTACTTTGAAAATCCATCTGAGTTTGACAGCGCTTTAACAGGAGGAACACTAAGCACTGGTGTCTCCCTCCAAAACACAAAGAACATGTCCTCAGATGGTTTAAATTCTAGTCGGGTAACACCACTACAAGACGCCCAGCAAAAGGGATATTATGAGCCTGAAGTGCGCTGGCAGACAGAGCTGTGTGGGTTTCAGCGCCTCCGTTCTCTGCACAAATGACAGTCCTTCGACATTAGTATCATAATCCAGAAAGTGTTTGTTTTTTTGTATGTGCTTGTGCGCGTGGTGTTGTTTGCGTTTTAATCTGTTCAGATGTTTCACGCTCCACTGACCTAGCTGTTAACAGTGGCCGCGTTGTGCGCGCCACAGCGCGCTGGTCACCGTGGTCACGGCGCACACCGCTCCGACAGGCAGTGGACGATGAGCAGGGGCGAATAACAGCTGTGGTCGGGAAAACGGCTGAGTAACCAAAGACTGAAATCATCCAAACGTTTCATCTCTCCTTCTCCTCCTGTGACCTCCTGCTCCCGTTTGTTCTCCAGGATGGAATACAACAGTATTCGGTCTGTGTGTATCACCTTTTTGAATGCAGCCGCCTCACTGCTGTTTACTCGCTCCCTTGGTGGTTAACAGGCCAATTGTTTGCTCTTTTTCCCCAGTCTCAGTTTCTTTCCATCACCTTCACACATGGAAAAGTATGTTACATCTTGTGGTTAAATTTTTTTCTCTGGCCTCATGGCTCTAAAGCAAACCTGCTTAAAAAGCAAAACAAATCTTCGTGATAATTTTTCATTATTTTTTAACAATCTTTTTTTTAAAGTAATTTTCAATCCATAGAATATTGCAGTGCAATAAGAGAGGTGCAGATTCTCCAGATCATTTATTATCTGTTTGCGTTCACATAATTTACATGCCTGTACTGTCAAGAAATCCCCTTTCACAATCACAGCTGAAATGAGTTGTTCTATACAATTTTGTAATTTTTTGCAGTTTGTTTTGCTCTTGTAAACCTAAATGGCATATTTATTTTTATATTGCTCGATTTCATTCTAATTACATCACCCTGATATTTCATCATCTAGGTCCTCTTCAGGATGTCATTGTGAGTTTTTTTCTAATTCTTTCAAAAGCCAAACATCTAAGAAATACCTGTTAGAAAGCAAACAGTTTGGTCTTGAAGGCTGAGACGATGAGGAGTCACTGGGGGGTCCATGGTGGACTCTGTGATCCCTGCAGGAGAGTTTTGGTAGTTAGAGATACAGCTGGAAATACACAGTCATGGAAATCAACATCCATCCATCCATCCATCCATCCATCCATCCATCCATCCATCCATCCATCCATCCATCCATCCATCCATCCATCCATCCATCCATCCATCCATCCATCCATCCATCCATCCATCCATCCAATATCTTGCAGCCAGAGTGAGAGCTACACTGCACACATCAGTCTGTTTGGAAAAAGTGTTGTATTTAACCCGTGTTTGTCTCGTTAGTTTCAGAGAAACGAGAACGTAAAAAATCTGTGGCAATATGTTGTTTTCATGGCTCCAAAATTCCTGTGACAGAAGTTCAAGCAGAGCTGCTGAAAAGGTCTCGCAACTAAAGATCATCTTAAACAAACTCTGAATGTGTCATAAATTCCGAGTTACAGTCTCTCAACATGACGACTGCTACAACTGCTGCTTCGGTGTCAGCAGAATCCTTGTCTGAATGATGTGTTAACCAGCTGTTATCAAGACCATGCCAACTGGGACAAGCATGCAGGAAAAAAAGGGAAAAGGGATTGCAGCATTGTGTCATAGTCTATGATTCAGGAGGTTTTACCAGTTAAAAAAAGATCCAATTAGATCTCGTGTCCAGGTTTGTTGGTTCTGTGTTGCAGAGTGTCGCTTGGATTTAACTCACAAGATGGTTTTAGAGTTAGAATTTACCTTCAATGTGATATCATGCAGTTTAGCTGCAAATGATATAAGTGCTTTTTTCATAGTTTGTATGAATTGATTTACTTGTTTTTGTAAGTTCTCCAGAGTTTGATGGTAACATTAATTTTTTTCAGTTAGTGATGCACAGCAAGTTCATCTAATCTTATGCTTTTTATATAACAGACTCCCCTCAGACCGTGAACTGTGTTCCTCATTAGTCTTTATGTGCTTATTATTTGGCAGCTGCTTTCTACATTTAGCACTGGGATCAATATTTCATCTCATATTAGATTACTGTGTGTAAACAACCATAAAATTACTAAATAGAAATTACAGTAGAAAAAAAGTTGCAAATAGTCCAGTTGATTTATTTACAGTTTGTCCACAAGAGAGCACTGAGCTGATGCATTTTTCAAAAGTTGTATATTCCCATCTGTGGCAATCAAACTCTTAAATACCGTGGCTTTGTATTCATATGGACTCTGGACAATTTTCTAAAATAATGTCAGAGGAAAAGACCCGTTTTAATTGGCTAGCTGAGGCATTTTAAAATGTGTTTACCAGGAATCTCACCAGTCCTGGTTTACAGTTTTAACAGCATGCATCAGCCTCCAGGTAATTTTAGTAGATTACCCCTGTGTTCAGTAACTAATTTTAATGCCAGGGCTTTTTGTTAAGTAATTTGTTTTAACTAGATTTCTATGCAAGAAAATGCTTTCGGTTTGCTTGTATGTTGACTTTAAAAGAAAAGCTGCTTGTTTTCAGTTGTAGTTGCTGGAATTGGAAAGCAGTGCAGATTGGATTTTATGTGTCGAATGGAAGAATAAAAAACCTCTTTACACTGTGTGTGTATGTGTGTGTATGCGTGAGTCTCTACTAGTATGCTTGAGTGCGTTTTGCACCACACTATTAACCTGTAGCAGAATGTCAGCTCTCTGCAACATTACTCATGCATTTCAGAACATTAATAATTACTGATGTAAAATCAGTGATACACTCACACAGACACCCTTGTAGCCTTTTATCCCGTCCTTTCTATATGTTGCTCTTTTTCGCTGCTCCTTTTCTGTCCAATTGCTTAGTTCATTCACTAATTGATAAATTTGATACAATCTTTAACACACGTTTATTTCATTCAAACAAACTCAAGGCAGAAGCCTCTTATTCTCTGAAAACTAGTGAAGTGGATAATAAAATGTAAACTTTTGCTGATATATGGTGTCAGCACACGCTGCAAGAATCTGAGAGCTAAGAACACAGAATATAACACACACGTAAGTCAACTGATGCAGACTGTGTTTTTATTGTTACCTGTCAGTTAAATTAACATTTCTGTTCAGTTTCACCCCTTTTCCTAACATAGTCTGGAACAGGTAGATTCAGACCTGTTTGGGAGCGTTTCAATTACCTTCCCGACCCCTCTTTTGGACCACCTCTGCCTCGTTTCGAACAACCCAACATGCCCACCTATGGACTGATTGGTCCAGTAAAGTGATGTCAGTCACATGCCTACCTATGTAGTGGTAACCACTGATTGGCCTGGTGGTGTGCATGTGAAGTCTCCCGAATCTCCCGAAGTACAAAAATACCTCGACCTCGTCCTCCATTGTTGTTTTCCGCTCTCAATGCGCAAGTCCACGTTTGTTTACTACTTTTGTGGTGATTACAAATTACATCACTTACCTTTAGCGCCACTTGCTAAGTTGAGCATGACCTCGCCCCCATCTACGTCTGCATTCCCAAGATGGTAATGGAAACAGGGGAAGTGTTTGTTCTTAAACAAACTCGGACTATTTTACCAGCTAACTTAGTACTAGTTTAACACCTTTTTGCACCCAGTCCTGGTAGTGGCAGGCTGACAACCGCCACAATGATTTTCATTGTGTTTTTTACATACTTTTTTTACACGTCTCAAGATTACAGTATTTTACATTTTTTTATTTTACTCGTTTTATCAGCTTTAACTTTCCCATTTCAGAAAACAGCCTAGCTCTAAGTAAAAGCTGCTACCTATGAGTCAACTTTCTGATGTAATTTTTCTATGGCAAAAATCTAAACCGTCTAAGCGTACAAGACTGAAAACTATATATACAGAAACTCTCGTATGAAGATGATAAGGACTAGAATCAGCTCGCATCATCTTAAGGAGACCAACTTTTCCCCTCATCACTCAGAAGAACTGAAAGCGAAGCAGATGGATTGAGATTGAAGACAGTGACAAGGAGGGAGATGTTATCATTCCTCGAGAGAATTTGTTGTTTGTGTCATTTCCTTTTATCTGGATATCTTATCGACAGAGATGCTGTTTGCTGCTGCAAGAGGACATTATATTTATAATACTACAGGTACACTTCAACTCCTGACATCCTCTTTTTACTCTTGACATACATATAATAAATGTTAAGAAGGGTAAGTGACAAGGATGTTTTGGAAAGCTTCCACATATTACATTCAGAAAATATAAAAAAATACCAGAAAGAAATACAATTCTAAAACAAAAGCTTAATTTATATTATTGTAAACATGATTTTATATATTTTATACATTGGCTTGTTATTTTGAGGTTAATAGTAAAGCAGTTAACAACACATTTTTATATTCGGGATGAGTTAAATGAAGTTCTCTCATGTCATTTTTATCCATTAGGTTATAAGAATTTAGACACAAATTATTAACTCACCAGATTCAACTTTTTCTTGCTTGTCCTACTCAGCTAGTTTATTCAAAAAATTTTAGTGCTTTAAAGTTCTTTAATTCTTTAATTAAACCAGGAATCATCAAAAGAAACAATTTAAGATGATAGTTCAGATCTTTCAAAATGAGTTTCTGTGGAAGATTATAAACAATCAAAACTGTCAGTCCTTTTCTGTACCTGCTTATTCTTGTTTAGTGTCGCAGGGAGCTGATGTCTGTTTCAAGCGGTCATAAGATAAGAGGCGGGGTTACAACCTGGACATGTTGCCAGTCCATCATAGAGTCTATAGACAGACAAACCACTTACACATGCCAATTTAAAGCTGCCAATGAACCTCAAGCATATTTTTTTGTCTGTGAGAGGAAGCCAGAGTCCCAGAGAAAACCCACATATGCATATGGAGAACATGCAAACTCTATGCAGAAAGGTCCCAGTCCAGCTTCTAACCCAGGATCTTCTCCACCATTGTGCAACCCCAATAAAACTGTTCCTGTCTAAACTGACTCTTTAAACTAACACTATCTGGAGAAAAAGAGTTTAATTCTGACCAGATCGAAAAGCAGTTCAGGCAAACATTACTTCATAAACCTTTACAAAGCCCTGAATATCACATATAATGTTGTTTATATTGCATTTCCAGTTTAAATTAGTGGCAGAGCTTGCTGCAGTGCCGCAGTGTGGTAGTTAACAGAGACGTTTCAAGGTTTCCAGATTCTGTGTTCTGTGTTCTGTGTTTTTCTTACTGCTACACTTAATTCCACAACATTTCAGCAGACATAACCTTACAACGAAGAGTGTAACATTTTTTGAAATTAAAAATAGAAAATTTCGACTTTGAAACAGGCCTGATTGAGTCTATAGTTATTAACTTATCTACCTCATCAAAACTATTTATGTTTTCAAACTGATGTTCAAAGAAGTATCAAAAACAACTAAAATATTTATTTTTATGAACTTTTCACAGAAATCCACTTCAAAGATCTGAACAGTTCCTTTAACCAGTGGAAGTCAAATTCCTCTCTCTCAGCGTCCCATTTCCTCAAGAAAGCTTCTTTTGTGTGTTTTCTAGGAAACCAGCACGCTCATCTTTCCTCTCCAAAAACACTTTCAAGTCGGATAAGTTTATGTTTATCTATAGAAATTGAAAAGTTTTTTAATAATCCCCGAAGGGAAGCTGCTTTCTGGGAATATTTATTACTGGAAAATATCACCATGCTGTATTTGTCAGTGGAATCTAAATCTGCCACAACAACAATATAAATAAGTAATTATAGAAAGTGCTTATAAAGCGGCTATGATTGGCAAGATTTTATGTCCACTTCTTATTGCAAAGAAGCTGAAAAAAAATCAGAGACGCTAAGAAAATCTGGATGCATCTTTAGTCTGGCAGCGGTCTCTTTCTGCACATGTAAAGCTCTGTAGATACAGACTTTGCAGTCAGAAATATCTTCTGCAGTCACATCTTTGTGAAACACATAATACTGCATTCTCAGTATTCCTGTTGTGTCTTTGTAATCCCTCCATGTTCATCCATTTAATATGCCAGGGATTTCAAATTCTATATAACCATTATTAACATGCTACATCACCCCCTACCCCAACATCCACTGTTTGGTTCATCTATAATTTTGGGTCTTACTGGAATGTTTAATTTGACTTTATGTTGTGGCTGTGCAGCAACATAAGAGACTGAACAAATAAGGTAAACTATTAAAGATGGTGAAAACACCACATAATCAAATCTTTTGACTCTGACATCTTAGAGGTGTTTATGGTTTAGTTTTAGTTTGTTGATCTGAAAAATAAGTACATTCAAAAGTTTTAGACTCTGAGGGGCTTAAGAACAATTAAAAAAAGGATGACAGGGGTCATTTGTACAACAGTATTAAGTTGTGGGTGATGAGCGCTTTTGTTTTATATTTTTTCACCAAAAATGGATGAATTAGGGTAGCGTAACTTAGCTGTGGGACTTGTAAATTGCTAAAATAGCATGATAAAGAAAAAAAAAAAGATTTGTAAAGTGCATCAGTGTTCATGTTTAAAACAAAAGCATCCATCTTTATTTCCTTGGAGAACTAAGATGTAAGATATATGGCATGACTTGAAAAAGGGAAAGTCAAAAGCTGTTGGACCACTATGTTTCAAAAATACTTTTTCCTAGAACAGTTTTTCCTAAAAGGTTAAATACACATCTTAATATGTTATTCTCTGAATGAAAGTAGTGCCTCTGTTTAAAGTCAAATGGACATGAGTCAAACCTACCCACAGGTAAGATTACTAGGTGTGTGAAATGAATTCTAATTTTACAATTACTAGTAAAATAAGGTCTGTGTATTCTGTTATAGAATCTGAAGTTCAGAAGGAATCTATAAAATCCAGATTTAATGGTTACACTGTGAAGAAACAGTTTAATTCTGATTGACGAGTTAATGGCCAACAGTATGACCGCTCTCACAAAGTGAATCGCTGCTGTCCTAAAATGGTTCTAATCTGTAAAATATCATAGCAGCTCATGCAAATGTCACTTTATAAACCTTTACACCAGCATTTATTTCACATTTCATGGTTAATCGAGTACATTTCTTGTGATATCCCTGCTGAAAGTTGGCTTATGATCCTTGCTTCAAATTTGGCACTTTGTGAGGAGAACCAGAGAACCTTCCCCATCTGGACTATCTAGTCTAGTTTTTGAATTAGAGTTTATTAATACTGTTCAAGATTTTTAAACTTCAGGCAATTTTAGCTAAATCCTGAACCGAAAATTGTAATAAAAAGTTAAAAAGTTTTATTTCCGCATTATAAATTATGTTTCCATGAAGAGTTATGACACCTTCCATGATTACTGTCAGCTATTCTTCAGATACAGCTGTAGCAGAAATCCCCCTGTATGTTTCAGCTATCTGTGAATAAGGTTTATTGTTTGAACAAACTGTTTCTTTTGTTCTTTCTTTTGTGCCTCTGATATCATAGTTTATTTTGCTTTTTTTATATTGCACTATTTATAGATCCTTCATGAGGTTTTAGAGTCAACTTATCAGCCTGAGCAGTTGTGAATAGTTCAGATATTTCCACGCACGGGGCCTCTGTCTGCGTCTGTATGAGCTACACTTCTGGAGATACTCTTTGACCACGAGACGACATGGCTTTTAAAGGGCTGTCGAGAGGTTTAAGGGTCTTGCTAATGAGCAAGTCATTTTTCCTCAGATTAGCATGGATAGCCAGAGTAATTTTCTGTGTGTGTCCCTTTGTGCAAGTGTACGAGTGTGCGTGTGTGTAGCTGCTCATGTGAGTCTAGAAGTCGTGTCTTGGATTTTAAGGTTGAGCTAATCAGCAACACATTTCCCCTTGCATTAGCTTCACTTAGTTGATTAGTTGCACACTCTGTGTGAATGTGTTTGCATATATGTATGTGTGTGTGTGTAATTGAGAGAGAGAGAGAGATAGAGAAAGAGAGAGAGAGGCTGATCATTATCATCATGACTCAAAGGATACTAACAATAGATTACCATTGGGATTATTTTTCTTCTTGAATCGTATATGATTAATTCATATCATATGTTAAATACATGAATGATTCTATTTTTTGTGTGTAGATGAAGCCTTTCAAATGTTTCAGTTTTAATTTGATGCTTCTCTTTGAAATTTGCATTTCATTTGGTGATAGTTGGGTTATAAAAATAGTTACTTGAGTAGCCTGCTCTTTGCTCAGTGACCACTGCATAGGTATCAGCCCCCTTGCAATCAGGAGGAAGAGGGAAGTACAAAAAAGAGATAGATGGAAATAGGTAAATGAATTTTGAGAGTATCAAGCAAAGTTATGATATTAGGTAAAACTACATTGATTCATATGGGATTTCCATAGAACATGCATATACTTGTGTAGACATTCATGGAAAACAAGTTAAATTACTGTAATTCCACCACCATTTCTGCTAAAGAGAAATTCCGATAACTTTGAAAAGAAGAGAAAACAGATTTGACATCATGGTGCCACAAAAAACTCTCAAGGTACCGCTATCTGAAAAATCAGCTCAGCCAAGATGTACGCTTCACATTACTGTAAGTACTACAACATTTGGACAAGAGAAAACATTCAATTTGTTCCTGAAAGATAAGGAGAGCGCTATGGAAGTTTATATGGGGAACAGATGATCTAGCTTGTGATGATAGTGCTATTACAGGTCAGACATGATGCACACAGAGCAGAAAAAGAGGAGGATCCTACACTGAAGAAAAATAAGCAAAGAAAATCAGCCTGTATGATTGTTGATGTTAAAGGGTTAAGACTGGAACTGGATAACGTCTTCACCATCGGGAAAAGGATAAACTTCCATGTGTAAAGTTCCAATTAATGTGATCAGTTTGTATTGAATCTAAACTTCAACAGTTTTTCATCCTGAGCAGCACAAACTGGTGACAGTGGAAAGGAATGACTCAGTTTTAACAGGAAGAATCTAGCAGCAGAACTCCAAACCAATGAGCTCCAGAGCTCACGATGAGTGACCTTCTGCCTCGACTGACTGGGTTCAGCTCACTTCTTTACTCATCTAATGAGAATGACCACATGACCAGTCAAAAATCAGATGGGATGATTGTTAATGTGACTACTCCCAAATGACAGCCAGTCACACAAATGTTACCTTGTCTCATCTCAGTGTTTTTTGAAAATGTTGTATTTTTCATTACATTTCCTATTCTTACCGTGTTCTGCTTTCCATTTCTCCGTATCATCTTCTGCTGCTGAATGTTAACAATCTTCCCATTTCAAAGTCGTAATTCATTTACCTCATCATTTTCACATTTCTTGCTTCTTATTTTCACATGCCTCTCGTAGATGTTTTCCCATGTGCCTTTTTTCTTTTTTGTCCTCTTCTTCCATCTCCCTCTAACTCCATCTCTCCCTCTCTGAGCACCTCTTAACCAGCCCTTTGAGAGTGTGTGAGCTGCTCGGCCTAAATGATTTTCTATTACCGCCGCCTGTTAACAGGGCTCCATTTGATCAAGCTAATGAAATTGAAAACTTTCATCTGAGCCAAATTGATTTCAAACCTGAAACCACATGTGGACGGGGAGGAAAAAAACAAGAAGGCAAAGAACAAAGTGTTAGTGGAGCGTGACATGCACTTTAGACGCACACAGAAATCTATTAGACCAGCGTGTCTTTTTACTTTTGTCCTTGGGAGATGGAGCGAACTAGAGATGTTTTATTTGTCTGTGAGTAGGAGTGCTTGACATCATTTACAGTAGACCACGAGAATCAGTATTTGCGCTCAGTACAATTGATGGAGGTTGACAAGATGTTTTTAAGCATTAAGAATCTTTTGAGGAAACAGAAGTATCGGTTTCTGAAGCTGGATAAGAAGCTCAGGTGGATTTTGGATCCTAAGTTTTCATTTTTAATGGGTTCAGTGGCAAAACTGAGACATTGAGGATGAACTGACAGAAAAAAATGACTCAACAGAAAAACATTAGAGAAAAAATGTAAAATGGACATGCCTCATTCAGTGTTTGGCACTGTGTAAAGACGGACATGTAAGAGTAATCAAAATTAAGACAAAAATACAATCGATCTCAAGGTTCAACAAGGTCCGTGGGTTTATTACAGATAATAAAGATGCTGTTTCATCTTGTTATCGCTGATGCAGCAGATTGTGAGGGACTTGGATATCATAATGTTTACATGTTCTTTGAGGAAAACATTTTAAAATCCATTTTCTTTTGGTTTGCTGTTGCTATTTTTAAACAGGAATTTATGCCCAGGAGATAATAAGAGGATTCTTTATATTTACACTGAATTGACTTGATTTGACTTTACTCATCCTTGACCCTAATAATGAAAGAGTTTTTTAAAATATATTTTTAATTAAATCTCTTTCAAATGTTAGAAAAAAATGACATTTTGTCCAGAGTCTGAAGCATTATTTTGTATTGCAGGATATCTCAGTTCCAGTCCTTGAGTATCACTGCCCTGCATGTTTTAAATGTTTCCCTGTTTCAACACACCTGATTTCAATCGATGACTGATTAACAGGCCTCTGCTGAACTGCTTCATTGGAATCAGGTGTTTTTAACAGTTATTTTTAACTAATAACAGTATTACTTAATGGGTGACTGTTTCGTTCTCAGCGTGTACGCAAGCAGAGATTTTCCAAATTTAAGCTTCCTTCATGCTGGATGGTGACCCTGCTGTGATGTCAAAAATCCATTTGAATATGGATGGTTTTTGCAGTGTGCTGGCGAGGTATGTATTGAGAATGCTGAGGGGTTCCCATTACATGTGACAGAGTAAGATAGGTCATGGTGGTTTATTATGGTTGTGGCAGTGTATCCATGATGTAGGGCCTGTGCATACCAGCGTGGTTGTCAAGAATTTAAAGTAGGATTGGCAAGACTCTCACACCTAGCCTCTGACCCCATCAGGGTGTAGAGCCACGCTGGCACGGTGTGATCTTCTAGTGCGTCGCTGCATCCTAATTTGTTATGAGCGCATCATGCCACATCAAGGCCTGGGACATGATGCGGTAGTTATCATGCAAGGTAGGATCGTCATGGGAATCAGATGTAAAACTATATGAAGCACGGTCAGGGTGCAGAACAGTGTGTGTGGGATGATGAAAGAAACTAGAAGAAAACTATTTAGTGACTGTGTCATAGATTTACTAATGAATACAGAAAAAAATGGCTAAATAAATCTCCATCCTATACAGTAGATCTAATGTAGTTTTTATCCAACTGCAAAGAAATGAATAAGCTTAATATAAAACACTTAGAGGGTCAATGTGAAGCTTTAATTTAACTACGATCACGTTTTTTATTTGTCATGCAAAACACATGTTCATTTTCTGTCCCATTTCAGTACATTAGAGTTAAAACAGCATTAAGAATCAAGATTTACTTTAGAAAAGCCCACAGACAGATTTAAAAAAAAAAAAAAAAAACACTTCCAAATCAAATAATTTTCAAGATGTTTCCAGCCTTTACACTCATATTCCTGAAGAGTAATGAAATCAGAAAATGCTGTTCTAGTTAAAGGTAATCTGTCAGTGTTTGTCTGTATGTTTTATTTAAACCTTTCATCCATGCCAAATCTGTTATAGCTCAGAAACTCATTTATACCTCAAAAGGTTTTCTCTGTTTGCTCCAACTGACTGAAACAATATGAGGTGGGTGTGTGTTTGTACAGGTGTTGCAACAAATGGGATTTAACAGATGTTTTAAGTTTAATTAATTTTTGTTTGCCTATACAGGTGTTTCTAATTAGCTCTTTATTTGGGCCTGTGAATATGAAGTTCAGGGACCTGGACTGAAATTGTTTGGCTCAGGGGTGCAGCAAACTCTTAATGAGCTGCAGTACTATAGAGTTCAGTGGGGAGAGAATAGAAAGATAAGCAGAGGGACATGTTACAAGGCCAGGTCTTGGTCATGGTCTCAGCACTGCAGGTAAAAAAAAAAAAAGGGGATGAAGAGTCACGCAGAGTGAGTTATAGAGATGCAATAAATAAATAAATAAAAAGGACAAAAAATAGCAGTGTGAAATGAGATTTTTGGTGGAGGAGGGAGAGTAGGACAGAAGATTGGAATGAAATAAGAGGAAGAGAAAAACAGAAAACAAACAAATTGCATGTTTCAGAAGAAAAAGGCACAATAGAGAGATGAGAAAGGACAACATAAACAGATTTGGCAAACAAAGGGATGGGAAGAAACTGGTATTTGGAGAAGAAAAGCAGCTAGGGCAGTGACAAGAGGTTTAGCATTTCATTCTGTGTTGCTCTTGGGCTTGATGCTGGCATTACAGCTGAGATTTAACTATTTACAAATCTCCAAGTGGCATCAAGACCTCATCTACATAATGCTTAACATGCTCTACTCAGCTGCACTCTGCCCATCAAAGGGAGACAGTGTATGGATTTTGGGCATCAGTCCCCGGGGCCTGCTTAGAGGGCAGGGAGAGAAACCTAGAGTGACACAACTCAACAACATAAACAACAAAAAGTGGATCTTTGTATCATACTTACTGAAACATTTAGTCTTTTTTTTGTTCTGTTTTTGTAGCTTTTCAGAGTAAAAAACAAAATAAACCAAGAAAATATCCATGACAGATTCACGAAATGCAACGAGTGTAACAGAAAAAGCATCTTAATTACAGTAGAGGACACTGACATCTCATTGAAATTTACCAAACAGGATGTGCTTGAGAAATGAAACCTTTGAGTTAAATCTGTAGTTAATCAGAATGACAGGCTGCTGCTTACAGACACCCACAGAGAGAGACTACGGTGATTATAACTCTGGATCATGTTTAGATTTTGTAGAAATATACATTTTTCTGTTAATTCAACCTCTTATTTTGACCTTTTTGGCAGACGTAACATGAACATTATTTCTGTGTATCCAATCACAAACAGTTTTTCAGCATTTGGCAACAATTTCTACCTTCCGTACAGCTGACTTCATTGTCCGAGGCCTTGTTGATCTTCTGAAAGCTTTTGTGTGTCTGTGTGATTAATGTGTTGGGTTGGAAGTATATTGTGTGTGTAGGTAATGTGTTTTTTCATTAAATTTGAGTGTGCCTCTGTGTGTGTATGTGTCTTCTTTAAACCAACACCACTGTATTTGGGAGCCTTTTCAGGACTTTCAGGCTCCTGTGTTTGTTAAAGAGGCAGGAAACGATTAACTGCCCGTTAACAAACCTCTTAACGAACCCTACTAATGAAACCTGAGGGCAGCTCTGGGATGGCCTCGGCAGGCTACTGTAATTAGACTGGCAAATAAGAGCTCGTTATGCAAACGAGTGAGCGTTAATCTGCATATCTTTACCTGAGACACTTGCGTCACACTGACAAGCGTTTACCCAAAGGCACTGAAGAGAAACAGCGGAATTAGAGAAGCAGCGGAGGAGAGAGAGAGAATGAGAAAAGGGAACTAAAAAGTTGAATGAATATGGTGTACAGTGTGTCTTAAGCGTAGACGAAACCTGAAAAGAGAACTGGGGCAGAAAGTTTTAGCTTGTTGATAAAATATAATAACAATTTTTAGCTAATTAAATTTTTGGTTTAGCTAGCTAACACCTGTACTGTTTAAATAAAGTTCTGCCATTGAATATAAATAGGCTGGAAAATATTTGAGAAATTTAACAAAAATGTATAAGCTTATATTAAAGCTTTCCAGGTTCAGTTGGCATCCTTTGCTGCACTGGAATGACCTATACTGTGTGTTGTGATGTGTTCAGGACTCTCTGAGACTAAAGTGTGTATCGTCCTGGCAGCTGCTTCTGGGGTTGATGGGTTTGACCTCTGCAAGGAGGCAGGGGGCCTGATGGATCAGTTGCTATCGCCAACACACACCCTGACTGCTGTAGATATCGATACTGTTTATAATGGTTTGTGAGTTTAACCATCTGCTCATGTTTGAGGAAATTTCGGTTTGAACAAGCAAGTGCAGTTGCGTCATCTTTATCTGTGTTTTGGCTGTGAGTCCTTTCAGTCCATTCCAGTAAGTGAGTTTTATTTCTTTTAGACTACTGAGTGTGAGATACTGAATGTGTGTGTTTGGTTCATTAGAGCAGTGGTTCAGAAGCGATTAGTTATCGTCGTGTTGCTCAGCCTGCTGAGTTGTGGCACAGTCAGCAGCCATCTTTAGTTCACACTCTTGCACAAATACATGCACACACACACTGGGAGCTACAGGAGCTGCAGAAGTTATTACATGTCCCCCCTGTGCTTTGTACACACACAAACACAGTTAGATGGTCACACACACCTTTATACCTTATCTTAAACTCCTTATTCTTCATTGTAAACATACTGGAATGAACACACCTCCCACTGGACACACAAACAGCAGATTTCTCCTAATAGCACACACAAAAAAAACACACACTCTGGCTCTCTCTCTTCCTCTCTCCTACTCCTGACTTTGTCCCTGTGACCTTGGGCGAGTGTTGCCAGTGGCTGCTGCTGAGATTTCTGCGTAGGGGGTTGGAGGGCGGATGAAAAAACGTTTGGCCAGAGTTCACACAACTTTCATCCCCCTTTCTATCCATTCGTCCGACTGATGAATGGGAGAAAAGTTTCCCTATCTGTTGACAGATGGCAGTGGAGTTTTTAGGGGACTTGCAAGGAGTTCATTTATAATGAAGCTGCTCTTTGAATTTCAACACCATCAACAATATAAATTATTTTCAAATTGTGTGCGAATGCATTTTTGTTAGTGACTTATCACACAAAGCAATTGCCAGAATTACAATTTTTACTCCTTTTTAGAACGTGCTGTTGTAATTAATGCCTGTCTGCAAAAAAAAAAAAAAAAAAAATCTTTCTTTGTGCTGTGGGATCGCAGAAACCTAATATATTTGTCTGAACTGCAAAAAAACCTGAAGAATAGAAGGTAGTATACAGACTAAAATATGAAATGGTAAACCATTCTACACACAAAACGTCATTAGTAACACTGATTATTATTTTATACTCATTCTGAAATATTCTTAATTTAAAGTTTTGACTAGTACAGACTGTTGACTAACTGAAAGTTTATGTGATAAAGAAAAGTTAATCTACTATAAATTCAGATCCTAGTATGTGGCACAACTTAGAGGCCAAGTCTGTGTTTCCTGAAACATCCTACGTTTTGTAGGAGTTGAGAATTAACTGCAGGTTTTCAAAAACGGTGGATGTTTTAAAAAATGTAATTTTTTTATACAGCTTGGTCACAATGACACGTACTAATGCCTGGGAATGCACTACTGATGATTTATGGATTTTTTCCTTCCTTACTGCAGCACCATAAGGATTTAGTGTTCATGGCCAGTTCAGACGTTTGTGACCAGGTCTGCTTCAAGATTTTCCACATATGAGCCACGCAAACCCTCTGCATAGGAATGCCGCTGTAATGCCTTCCAAACAACCTGCACAAAGCGCACCATGATCGAGGATTATTTACTAAACTGCTTTCTAAAACTGTAGAGAACTGCATGTTTTCACAAGGATATAAAGAAGACTGATTAAAAAAAGCAGCTGTTTCCAGAAAATTACACCGACTTCTTATTTCACATGATGCGTGAGGCGACACGGTGAAACAGCTGATTACAGATGTTACGATCCATTCTGACTCGAGGTCCAGCTCATGGAACTAAACCTAATTCTGGCTGTAGAGGGACACACATGCACGGGGAGATCATGCAAACTCTATGCTAAAAGTTCCCAGCCCGGTTTCAAACCCAGGACTTTCTTGCTGCAGAGCAACAGTGCTTCCAACTGCACCACCGTGCAGCTGTAAATCCAGATTAATGACATGAAAATAGACTCTTCTGCTTGATGGGTTAAAAAAAACAATTTGAAAATAACATGAACAGTGAAATTTAGATACTGATGACAGACCAAGTAGCGTTCAGGTCCAAAAACCTGGCAAACTGTATCAAGAGTAACCACAAGATACATTTGTGATGCACTGACATAAATTTAATTTGATCATTTGAAAATAACAGTGAGGACAGTCTGTCTTAAAGATTGGATTTGAGGAACAAATCTGATTTGCTTGCAGTCTGAATGGAGCTTAAAGATGAATCTTTTCCATCACTTCCACAGCGTACACATAATTTATGTCGAGATATTTTATTTCTTTAGCTTAGAAAGCCTCAACTCAATTCCTTTTCACTAACATTACTTTGCAGATTTTTTTTTTTTTTTTTCCATGCCATTAATAAAAATATCTTCTTCAAATTAAAGTCCTTTGGTCAAATCATTTATTCTGTTTATATAAAATGTAATTTCCATGACGTGATGGTGCAGATTTTTCTTCACAACGAAAAGACGAGCGACCTGATAGTCTTTGGGTATTTGATACAAGTGGAATTTATTGATGTAATAGATGCTACACATACACACAGTGGGCTCAGACAGATCTGCTGTCATTGTGTGTCTGGCTGTATCAAGCCACAGTCAGAATTTCACTGGCCACACATCTGCTGGCTGCCATTTTGAAGAACAGCTGACATTTGCCTTCTCTCTCCATCAGATACATTACTGGGCATGGGCCTCTGACATTTCTGAGAATGTGTGTGTCTCTGTGTTTATATTCATGTGTATGTGTGTGATGAGTTATTTGGGCATGCCCCACTGACATTTTATTGGATGCTAATGGCATTCATCTAGGTGGCAGGTGGAGGGGGGGGGGCATTCCTGGCTGTCTGTGAGTAAATGGCGCCTGTCGCTCACCTGTAGGAATGTGTGTGTTTTGTTAAGGGGAGGTTACAGTCACACAATCTCATGTTTTTGTGTGTGACTTTGTGGATGATATGTCTTTTAATGTGGAAGCAGCCGTTTACACTTTTGCCAGTGTGTTTTCTTGGGTGTGCATGTGTTGTGTGTCTGAGTGGGCCATCAATGGTCTGCCATCTTTGTGTGTGTGTGTGTGTGTGTGTGTGTAGGTGGGTGGGTATGTGCATCTGGAGGGCATGGAGATAAAGGCGCCTGCTTTTTTCTGATAAGGACTCCCACCTTCACCTCTCTATCACTAGTGTTCTACCTCTCCCCTCTTCATCCATCTACAATTCCTTCTCTATCTGTAGTAACAGCACTGTCTCTTTTCCTCTTTGTGTACCCCCTTCTACCATTCCTTCTGCCAGTCTTCTTTTATTCCTCACTGCTAGTATTGCTATGCTGGATGAAATGGAGATAGAGATGTCCGAGACCAGTTCAAACATTAAAACAAACAAAACTGCTTTTATCATGTGCTGGCTGCAGAAAATAAACCTATTATTGTATTTTAAAACCACATTTTCAAAAGTGATGTGGCTGTGTATGTTCCATCCATTCATTCGTTTTCTACACTGGATTCACCCTGTTAAAGGTTTAATGTCATACAATCCCACAGGAATTAAGACAGAGCTTCCACAAAATCTTGAAAACTCAATATATTACAACATTATTACATGTGCGAGCTGCCCACCTCATAGGCACTAATGCAACCCCATACTATCAGAGATGCTTTTGAACTCTACTGATGACAAGCTGAACGGTTCCTCTATTCTTTAGTCCACCAGACATGGTTTCCATGGTTTCCAAAAAAAATATAATCGTAAATTTGGACCAAATCTGACCATAGAACAGTTTCCACGAGCTGTGACCCAGAGAAGACACCAACATATCTGGAATGTTTTAACATAATTGAAAAGAGTTTGAATCTAGTTTTGACCTTTGACCCTGTAGCAGTGAGATTCCCGATTCTCTAAATATGTTGATGATGTATTACCCATATATGGGCAGATCTTTAAAGTCGTCACATTTTTACATTGAAGAACATTTTTCTCAAATTGTTCTTTAGTTTGTGTAGTATATTGGAGCATGAGTAAAGTCCTGCAGTTTATTTTTTGCATGCTATTCTCTATCTGTGCGTCCATTAACATAGAAAACAGGATTGTGTGGCGGTTTGAATAGGTTCTTTTGTGTTTTAGAAAGTAACCATTGTGAATCATTGGGAGTATAGTTGTATTTCTCTCATTTTCTGCTCCGTTCACTTGAGTCATACAACTCAACTGCATTAAACGAAGTCCTGATGATGAGACTGAACACGGTGCTGGAAAATCTTAATGCGGAAGTGGTTTTAGTTTTATATTTATAAGCAGTCACAGAAACGTTTCTGAAAGAAATGCTAAAACACATGGTGTTGAAAACGTGAATGGATAATATTTGATCACAAACCGCTTCATTTTAACCTACATGGAACATTTGTCATAATAAAGTTTGAAGTAAAGACGTGACACTGGTAGTAATGAAACATTTTTAAACCTTAGAACATGGTACTATAGGATGCTACATTCACATAATATACAACCAGTTGTGGTTTGTGTTTATATTTAGTTATACATATATATATATATATTTAGAAAGCAACATTTAGACTTACAGCAATAGAAGTAGATAAGGAGCATTAAAGATAAGAAGCTTAAAACATTTGAGGAATTCTATACAAATAACAACAGACAGAGACCGCAGAGCTATTGAAATGTTGATTGCCTTGGAACATACCTACCATGGTGGAGCGCCTCATCATCGGCTTTCTTTGCTGCTAAAAGACAGAAAACAGCTTTAATTATAATATTGTTATACTTTACTGATCTTTACAAGGACAATATTTCTTTCTTCTTTTCTCTCAGAGGTCAGAATCCATCACAGTGAGAACGGATAATTATTCAGTTAGAGATCCCAGTGAAGCACATGCGTTTGAACTGCGGCCTTCTGCTTTGAAAAAAAAAAAGTCTTTCCGCTCGCCCCTCCACCCGATTAATGACTGTAAATCTGGCGTACATATAGATAAACCAGTAAAGGATTAGCTTGAAAGTGGTTCTCAGCAGGAAAGCAGACATAGCCTGTAGTTCTCTGCTCTGATCTGACTCCTATAATATCCTCTTTCTCACCACAGACGCTTCCTGTTACTTTTAAGTGTTAAAGCCAAAAAGAAACGCATTTGCTTGCTGCGATGCATTCGTTCTTCTCCAGCAGTTGCTGTAATTGAAACACATTTCAAAAATATCCCCTCTTCTCTTTCTCCCCCTCACTAATAGCTCACTATCTCCCTCTGTTTGCGTCATGATACATTTTTCTCTGTTGGGCATCTGTTCATTCAGTGAGCTTTTCTGGAGGAGAGGAGGATCCCTCCATCTGTACTGTCTCTTATTCCTTCTTTGTCTCATGGCCTTTATTTTTCTTCTGTCTCAATTTGTTCACTTTAAAAAAAAATCGTATCCACGCCACTTTATTTCTTTCTTTGTTTTCTTTCCATCTTCTTTCCTTTTGTTTCCTTTCTTTCTAATATTCCACCACCCCTTCTTGAATGTGTGTCTCTCCCAGCTGGCTGTTTAAAAGCTGTTTGCCATCTGATGTTCCTGTGAGAGGTAATTAAAGTCTGAATCACAGATTTCGTGTGTGTGTGTGTGTGTGGGTATGAGTGTGTGTGTTTGTGGGTAGATCTGAATTAATTTTATAACGGTGTTCTGGAGACTCAGCTTGTAAACCGTTTGGGACAAACCGCACCCAGAGGCATTGGGTAACTCCCCACCCTCATGTGGTTTGCAGGTGTCGTATCATAACAAAACTATTTATTATCCTTTTGGATTAAGTTGTATCTGCTTTGCTTATTTCAGCACACTTTGGTACAAAGTGAATTTTTCAAAAATGAATTAAATGCCTGTGCAGGCCTAAAGTCTAGAATAGGAACACATTGTTTATTAAGGATGTATCCTTTACACACAGACAGTTTTAAACCCCAAAACAAAGACATAGCTGAGACACTAGAATTCCAAATTTAGTGACTTATATGGGAGAAATGTTAGGATTTATGATAAAGATGCAACATGTTATGGTAAACAGGAGCTTTTTACTAATTGTTTTTACCAATGGCCATTGGCTCCTTCATTGATTGTAGTTTTTGTATATTGTTGTATCTTTGTTTTGGTTTATTTTTTCCCTCTTTCTTCCTCACTAAGATTTTGTTTTTAATTAGCACACATTCTCTGTTCATCATCACAGCTTTTCACATGTATGTGTTCTAGGTTCCAGATGCCAAGAGATCTGTGATGTTGTCTTTACCTCATATTTGTCCTTTCATCACTCTCGATACAGTCTTGTCTTTTTGTCACATTTACCTTTCTTTGCACTTTATACTTTTGGGGATCTAGCATTTGCAGCATTTTCTATTTGGTTCAAATAGAATACATTAATGTACCTTCTCTCAGCTCATAGCCTGCAGAATGTTGATATTTCTTTAGTTTTGTCCTGACTAGAATTATAAAGTTAGAAATAAATTATTATGTAGTCTTTATTAAAGGTTTGTTAAGAACAAGGGAAAAGCTTCACCTTTCTTTTGGCAAGTTTGGATTATTAATTAACTTGATACAATAGACAGGCCTGTTTTAGTGCCTATTTGGCAATATAATCCATTATAGATTGTTTTATATCTTTAGTTAAATGTTTTTTATGTTTTGTGTGTTAAATTACATCCTTTAAAGTTCACTTTCTTATTCATTTAAACAAATTATCTTAAATTTGACAGGGTTTTTTATTATGAGTAAAAATACGGTGACAGAAATGATTCCAAGCCAAAAATATAACTCTACACACGTGGCGGATGCAGAACAACACCATGGCTCAGCTGCTCACTAAAGTTGAGAAAATTGTCTTCAGGCTGTTCTCAAGGAACAAATAAAACGGGCTGAATTTATTTCTTGTGCTGTCATTTAATCTCATTGCTGTCATTTTTCCTTTTCTGTCTGTTTATTTCACTTTATCTCTGCACCTCTCTGTCTTTGTTTCCCAGTAACTCCTCACCCTGATGCTTTCTCTCATCTCACACTCCTTTTCTTGTTTTCTCACTTGCTTGTCTATCATTAGTTCCATTTCAGCCACACCCACAGATCCCCTTTCCACATTCATCATTCCTAGCTTTTGTTCTCCTGTGTGTGAGTGTGTAAGAGAATGAGTTGGTGGGGAGACAGAGTGTGACATTGTTTATCTGTTGTTGTTGTTTTGTTTCAACTTGATGACATTTTTTGTTTACTTGGAGAGACTGTATGAGGAAGAACCACAGAGACAGACAGCCATGTGGCTTCCTCTAAAGGCAGCTTCATGGACTCGAAATGTAAAATTAATTTCACTTCTACGCTATTTACTACAAGCTGACACAAGTTAAACGCTGGTTAACAAGCTCACTAATGACTCTTTTGCACCCCACTTTGACTCTCATTCTTTATTCATAACGCAACGCTCGAATGAACATCCCCAACATTGTCACACTTTGCATTTATTCACTTACACATGTTCACACCTGGGAGCTGCCCACAATCTCTACAGGACAGCTCCACTGGAGCAACTGGGGGTTAATTGCTCCATTCAGGGATTTATCATTAGTAATCATGAGGAGTTTTTGTCTGTCAGTTTTCTTATTTGGAATTTTACACAGAAGATTTAAAGTTTTCAGTTTGTTCTTACAATTATTAAATCCAACTTTTCAAAAAGAAGCAAATTACTCTACATGTGGAATTAGGGGATATTTTACATTAAGTTTTGTTCAGTTTAAAATATCTAATTGTAGTTTAATGTTATTGTCATAAATAAAATCCATCAGTCCGTCCGTCCTTCCATCCATCCATCCATCCATCCATCCATCCATCCATCCATCCATCCATCCATCCATCCATCCATCCATCCATCCATCCATCCATCCATCCATCCATCCATCCATCCATCCATCCATCCATCCAATAGGTAGATGCAATAATACAGATTATGTGGAAGTTAAATACATTTTGAGGACAGAAGATCAGAAACAAACAGAGTCAAACAACAATAATCAGAGTTTTAGTGATTTCTTTGTTTAGAATCTTCAGTGATTTAAATGCATTTTGTTCCAATAACATAAAAATGCTTCCAGCTGCAAAATCATGGTTTGAGAGTAGACTGAGAAACTGAACCTAAAAAAACAAAAAAAACAGAAAAACAAAACAGGACTTTGTGTCAGCAACAAGAATTCCATGATCACTAAGGCTTGCATGATGTATGATCTGCTGTCTGAGAGCTAGACAGACAGTTTGTGTCAGATGGTTTTTAATGTTGTGGCTGATAGGTTCCAAATATGTTGTTATTAGCTCTAAGTTACCTACTCATGACTCATGATAAAATTCCATCATATTAATCATCAGGAGGAGGTCAAAGTAAAGCTTCTTCTCCAAATCAACAGGAGTCAGCAGAGGTGGTTCAGGCATCTGATTAAAAAGTGCCGAGGTCAGCTTTCTTTTGGAAGATTTCCTGGCAGGCACATCTGGGAGAAGATCCTTGAGACACACCCCAGGATTTTTCAGGAGGAGCCTGGGGAGTGTCGTTGAAGAGAGGCTGCTGATATCTGCGCTTCCCTCCTGGGCCTTTTACCTTCATGATCTGACCTTGGCAAAAGGATGGAAGATTTGACTGTAAACTTTTGTTGTTATTGAGCAGACTTGCCAAGTAATGTGGAAAGATAAAAAGGAAAAAAGAAGAAACAGATTCTGGCAGCCAGACTACATATGCAGAGACTCTGTCTAGTGTTGGAAACACAATATGAAGCAGCTTTCTCATTCCTGGAAGTTTCAGCACCATGGACAGTGACTGTGATGCTTTCAACAGCTAATTGTTGTAAATTGACTTGCTGAGCTCAACAGAAATGTGAAAGTAAAAATTACACAGATGTGAACAAAATGGTTGGTACTCTTCTTCTGAAGAGAGAAAAGATAACTGAAATAGAAATGATGGTACCCCGGGAAAAAGATAAATCAGAGGAGAATTACACATTATATAAAACAAACACTTTGTCAGAGTTTGTTTCCGCTGTATGATATTGATTTTTAAAGTATTTCTGTTTCTGTTTGTTTTGTAATTCTGTCCTGGGTGAAACTTCTTTACCTGCTGTTATCATCTGTCCATTTTCTTTTGGATAGAAAGAGAAGTGGGTTTAGAAGTGGGTTACACAGTGCAGAATGATGGCTGAGTGCCAGGTTTGTTGGAAGAGTCAGGCAAGCAGCATATCTGAGGTAAAGGGAAACACCTAATTACAAGCATGCGAACACAGAGAGTAAAATAAGACAACTTGAGCAGAACGTTAACACATCAGATCAATAACATCTGAAATCTTATGAAAGTATATCAGTATCAGGAGATAATGAGATAATGTTGTAACCAAAGACTGACAGTCTCAGTCTTATTTTTTAGCTTTGTCGAACAACTAAAGATCACATTTAAAAATATTTCTATTCTCTTGTACAGAACAGAGATCAAAAGCTTTTTTTCTATAAAAATATTTAGTGTCATTAAGAATTTAAGCATCCTAAAGCAAATGATCCAAACTCATCGCATCATCTTGAGTTTCTCTGATTTGTATGAGATGCAAAATTATGAATATGTGTCACTTTCAGGAACTTTTGTGTTTTACACTATTTGCTCGGAGCATGTGGAAGTGCAGAAAGAAAACAACTTACACTGGGGGAGATAGAGAAGAGTATCAAGAAGAGGGCAGAGCAGAAGAAAGAAAGAATGGAGAATGAGATTAAGTAAGAGTGAGGGAAAAAAATCAAGAGACTCACTCAAGAATTGCATGGCTGATATTAGCCAGGGTGAAAGTGAGGACAAGCACTTTTTCTTTCTATCCTTCTGTCGTTTAGTTGGCAGAAAAGCTCCCCTGGTTGTTCCAGTTTTGCAATATTACTTTGTACTCAAAACTCTTTCTTTCACTTTCTCTCTGTTTAAATATTGCAAAAAATGCAATATACATAAAAATACTTTTAAATGTGGTATTCAATAACTGCAGATAGTTTCAGCAGGAAAAACATTAAAAATAAAGATTTTTTTAATGTGTAAGGTTATATAAGGTTTGACATATTCCTAATATACTTCTTATTGTTTTTTTTATATTATGCACATATTCAGTAGTAGGCACCCTAATAGTTTTTCTATGACCAATACTTACAGAAAAAATAAATCTTCTCTAGAATTTAATAGCTTTCTACTTTACTTGCACTCTTCTGCTGCACTAAATGTCAGACATTTTTTTTTACAGTTAAATACAAATGGACATAGCGACAAAAGCAACCTTAACACCCTCCCATCCACACAAATACTTCAAAATTTCAGAATTACAGGAGCATTATTCTGACTGCTCTCTGATCTAATGCGTGGTGCTGTCAACATTTTTTTGCATGCCACTATATTTGCCCTGCATTTGAAAGTCAAGGGATAAAGTTTATTTTAACACAAAGTGAATATTTTCTTCAGGTTAAAAACTTGCTAGATGAAAGGACACTAGGATTTACAAAGTGTACTTTAGATGCTTTTGAGACAGCTTGTCTGTATGAGTGTACGTGTGTGTACTCCTGACTTCTCTGGTGATTAACGTGTTGCTCTTGTACTCACAGCGGGGTGGTGAGATTTTTGTGTGTATGTGTGTGTGTGTGTGTAAAAGTGTAGTAGAGAACAATTGCAGGGAGCTTTGCAGAGGGAGCAGCTGTCAAGAGAGGGGTGTGTATAATGATGGCCATGCATCACAGTGTGTGTCTGCATGTGTGTGTGTGATGGTTCGGAAAGAGTGTCTGCTCATACGTCATTCTTCTGGGTGCATCCAGACATGTGTGTAGTGTTTGTGCTTGCGTGTGTGTGTTTGCAACTGTAGCCTTGAGTCTGACAGTCTGTCAGAAAAGCTTTCTAATTGTGGTTAAAAGATGGCAGGCCGAAGCCAGCCTAATATATCATTCACCCAGCACACGCACAGACACACAAACCAAAATAGGTTATGTGATTTGGCAGGTTTTTTAGCTGTTATCAAAAAGCCACTGGTGTCTGAGGTAGCTGAGTTATACAAGCACGCTATGTAAATGCTTGTTTATTGATAACAGTTCTGGAGGTTTCTTCTTCTTTTTTACTAAAAATCAACAGGGAACAAATGGAAATGGAGGAAGGAGGAGTCATAACTATAAAAAAATGAAGGAAATTGAAGAATTGGGGTAGAAAATAGAGGGGAAAGGTATTAAAATGGTTAGAAACAGCAAAATTAGAAAGATCTGAAAGAAAAACAAAGGAACTAAATTAGACTAAAAATAAAATGTAGAGAAAAGAAGCAATGAATGAAAAGCAGACTGATGAAAAGACTGAAAAAAGAGACTGAGGGAGGAAATTATTAAAGAAGGGAGAAGAGAAAAAGTAAGAACAAATAAAGAAAGAGCAGTCAGAATAAAAGGCGAGAAAACAACACTGCACGTCACGTTTTGGGGTTGGAGAAGAAGATCAAGAAAGAAAATGAAATGGTGGAAGAAGAAATTTTCAAAAAAGGGAAGCAGGAAAAAAGAAAGTGTGTTAATCTGTGCTGGCAGTCTGGCAGCCAAAAGAAAAAAAACAGTTTCTATCTCTCTCTTTTATTCTTTTGTCTTGCCTTCTTTCATTTCACTGATTTGTTTCTTTATTTCTTCACCAGTTCAGATTTGTAAGTCATTCTTTGTTTGTGCATTTGTTTCTGCTTGTGGTCTGCGTACTTGGAGACTGTTGATGAAGGCTGTTTTTATGTTTCTGTCCATATTTGTCCATATATTTCCTTCATGTTTTATGCATGTGTTTATCTCTTGATCCAGATATTGATACACTGCTGGAATCATTTTTATCTTAATAAGGAGGGAAGTAACATAATCAAAATCAAAATAAAAGTCTCATGTCTATAGTTGCACACACATAAACAGATGCAAATGCTTACAGTTACTGCAGTGTCACTTTGTGTCGGTCATAACTTCCACATGGGTCAAGATTAAAGGATTTGCTGGCAGGAGAGTTACTCATCTCCTGGCAGAGAGGAGGCGGGAGACAGAAAGGCGTATGGAGGAGTTACTTTAAAGTCAACACAGTGGAGAGATCCACAGGTCAGTGTGGGTGACGGACCTGTCAAAGCTCCTGCTGGTGGCAGCTCACTTATCTTTCTCCATCACTGTCGGTGTTGCAAAGTTTCATTAAAAACACACAAATATGTCTTCTGTTTCCCTTTTTACTCTTTAAAGTGCTGCAATGAACAGGATTGTAATTGTAAACCTGAACACTAACAGTGCTGAAAGTTTAGTTTAATATCTTCTTAGTCCCCAAAACAGTGGAGGTGGGTGGAATTTGTTTGTGGTGCTCACCGCAATGAAAAATGACATTTCAAAAATGAGTCGCACAACATCTTTATGGAGCCATTGTGCTGGTAATTCTGGATAATTTGCCTCATTAATAAGAGTTTTCATTGTGACTGTGACGACTGATGGATTATGCAATAAGACAGGGAAATTGTTCCTCTTTTTTCTCTCTAATAACTTTTATTGCATGATTAAATTTCTATCCAAGGAGCAGCTTTTTTTCCAAAAGCTTCCATACGGAGTCAATTAATGAGGATATAATGGGATTGAGTATTTCCTGTTTTTTTTTTGCAAACACATTTTTTTTACCAAAGCAGCTGCAGCAATAAATGATGATGAATAAAAAGCAATCCCAAAATGCACCTTATTAAGACTGATTACAGTTAAACTGTTGCATGTTGTGTGAACAGACCCATGTAAGATTTAACAGGTTACTGCTGCCCTTCATTCTCCTGCCATGTTGACTGATAGAATAAATGTGCCAAAAAGAGAACATGCATCTAAAAAAATTGAGTTCTCACAGAGAAAAAAAAACTGTTAACAAAGGGAGAAGAGAACTGGACAAGAAGTATGAAGTGGAGTGAGGTGAAAAGAGGCAGAAGGGATCAGAGGAGAAATGTGTTGATGTTGGTTTTAGACTGAATGCCCCGAGGTTGAACAAGAAGAGGAATGTGTGCTCTGACCACATGGGCTGAAAATGCTTGTTAAAGGGTTTTATTTTATGTTAAGGGTGTGTAGTGGTGTGTTTCAGCTGTTAGTCTTGCCAGGAATGGAAACAGACCTCGTTACTATCAGCACATCATTTGAGTCGAAGAGAACTGCAGGACATGCTGGTGGACTGTTGTACGTTTCCACCAGAGGAGGTAAACCTCAGTGTGTGTGTGTGTGTGTGTGTGTGTGTGTCTCAGATAGGCCACACTGTAGGGCATCACCTTGGCAGAGGTATTAAATCTTTTTCATCCCCTCTGCAGCCTGTGGGGAGAACCAGGACACAGATTTACTCACACACACATACACACACACACACAGCTGCTTTGTAGAATACACTTGCTCATGCTGAAACAGACAGAAACATTTTGCATACCATGAGACATCGAGTCTATTCGCATGCCCAGTCACATTGTTACAGTCGCACAGAGACAGTGTCTGACAGGCTACTGGTTTCTGACTTAACATGCTCCCTAAGCTGTCACTTCTGACTCACACAGCCAGTCACAGGAATCAACCTGCCATGTGTGACACTAGATATGCAGGCTGAGGCAGGACATCGGTATCACTGGTATCTTCCCTTAAAATTTTACTCGATCCTGCTTTAGATTATATCAGTGTACCTGGTTCTCAGTCTTTTAATGGTCATTCTTGGAAAAGTTCTACAGTATACTGGCTTCTATTGTGTTTTCTTTATTTATCTATATGTTTATTGTGTTTTATAATAATGGAACTGTAGTTTTTAGTTTGACAAATTGTTTAATTGTTTACAAGAATTAATTTGTTTTTCCAGCGTTTCATCAGGTGCATTTTTGTAGTGCAGATGCAAATTCTTCACTCAGTGTTTTGAGGAGAAACTACCGAATGCAGAGACCTTGTGTCATGAGCTGAAAATGTCAACAAACATACCACCATGTAGCCTCCGAAAAATAGTTGATAATATAAAAACATCAAGCACTAAAGGGTCTAATTTGCTTGGTGCATATAAAGGTAATTTTGAAGTGACACAAATTTCTTCTGGGTTTGTTATGTTTCAGGGAAATGTTTTATCATTTGCTGTAGATTTCTCACACATGTTCATTGGAGGATAATTGGCATCACTGCAGAGTGAATAAATGGACAAATTAATATCTTTTTATTTCCAGAGTTTTGGATTTGTGTAGAATAAAAAAAACATCCTACCATTTTGCAAAAGTGGTAGATCACAGTGTATAATGATAAACAGAAAACCAAGATTTCCAGCTTTAGAAGATCTTCAGTACTTTGAGATGAATGTGAACTACTCTGGCAGTTTTCTTTGGATAAAATACACTTGAAATATCGCAAAGTTGCTGTTTTTTGTATTTTTTCAGTCTTGAGTGGAGATCTGGCCTTTGTGCAATTTTTATAAGAAAATAGAAGTTGTCACGCATGAAACGATCCAGCTGCTATTTGAATCTGGAGTGTCTGAGCAAAGTGCAGCTTTAAAGGTGAATGCAAAGCTGGAAACCACAATGGGCAAAAGCAAAAACTCTGTAGCAGCTTTCATTTCAAGAATATCTTCAAAATGACTCAGTATTCATTAAACAATTCCCTTACTGTCTTTAGGTTTTAATTAGAGCAGATTACATTCAGATGCATGTAATTAGATGCACACAAAACTTTTTGTTCCAGTCTGATGCAGCACCATAATTGAGAATACACTCGTAAAGAGTACTTGTAAATGTACACAAACACAAATTCTCTGGAGCCAAAATGCACTTTAAAAATATGAGTGTGTATATACTGCTGTCATTGTGTGTATTTGTGTAAATGCAGTGATTTGCTCATGATATTTGAAAGATAATTCCATGGTCCCATGAGGGTGCTTGTCCTTATCAACATGGACAATATAAACACATGCATGCAAACCTACGAGAACTAATGATAAACTTCAGCAAGGAATGGAGTCAGTTTAAACAGAAATGGCACTGAGTTTATTATAGAACTTAAGCTGAATTCACTGGAAAAAGGTAATTTGCTTCAGACACTTGTTTACAATAAGCTAGCAATGAAACTGTGGCTAAGGGACAATTAGCATAGCTTCTAAAAGACAAAGGGTAGAACATGGTTGTATGAAGGTTTGGATGATGGTTTATTAAACAGTAACATGTCTACTGAGGTATATTTTCTTTTGATCATGATAAACAAACCACATTCTTAAACGTGCACATGTACCTCTCCTCTAATGTTTATTATGTATACTTATATTTCTTTTTTCTCCCTTCTTTTCTTACTGGTCTTGTCTCTCATTCCAAGTTTCAGCATGCTAACAACCTGGAGGGCAGCTAAAGATTAAACGGTGATTAAGATAACATTGGAAAAAAATTGTACATGCTGGGCTTCCTGTCGTTTTCCCTGGGTTTGCCATCTTACCTCTCTGATCATGTTTTTCTTTTACTTCTTTTCCATTTTTTTGCCTTGCTTTTTATCCTTTTATTATTAATATTACCCCCCCCCCACACACACACACACAGTCATTCTGTCTAATCTCTTCTATTTTCCATAATTTACTTCACTGCTCTTTTTGCGTCCCCCTTTGTTACAGTATTATAAAAAAATGATCAAACTTACCAACATTATGTTCAGTTTAATGGGCTGTTTTTTTTAACATTTGTTTAAATCTCATGAATAAAAGAGATGCGGACGCTACTCAGTCTATTTGGTCATTGGAACCCATTAACCTGTTAAGAAAATGGAAACAATAAAACAGATGGAACTACTTGATATTAAGTCACTAATTATTTTTGTCCTGGACACCACTGAGACCTTGTCTCTGTTACCTACAAGATTGTTGAAGGAAACATGGCGACACTTAACACACGCTCGAGTGTCCAGTTAAATCCATCAGCTAAATGAATTGTGTT
Organism: Pachypanchax playfairii; assembly: GCA_006937955.1. NCBI lineage: Eukaryota > Metazoa > Chordata > Actinopteri > Cyprinodontiformes > Aplocheilidae > Pachypanchax > Pachypanchax playfairii. Next base: position 2,142,236 of record SSNP01000089.1, read on the forward strand.
CCATCTGATCAAGACTCAGACTGTTTTTGTTTTCCACTTTTACATTGTCACGATGACAAATGATTCATTTGTAAGACTGATCATAAATTTGACAGACAGACAGACAGACAGACAGATGGATTGTAACATCATAACAAAGCTAATTAAAAATGCAATAATTCCCCAAAAAGTGTTTTGTTAGCATTAGCTTTCATTTACTTTAGACACACATGATTATCTTGTCAATATAACCATCATCATATCCTAAACTGGCAGATAATGACCAAGACTGTTGAGAGGATTCATGGATTTTAATAAATTTTTGGTAAATATAATTTTGATGACCGAATAAGAACAATTTTTATGAAGCAGTTCTAAATTCAGTTAGCAATCACCATTCATTGTTTATTTTTTCAGCTTGTTGGTTGGTAAAATTAGATTTTCTTCTGTTGACTAAAACTATAGGAAACTGAGTACCATGAGATTTTGTGTTGCTTGGCATCCAGACGACACTTACTTTACAGTTCCTGTTGTAATCTTTGCATGCAGCAGAACTGACAGTGATATTATCACTCCTGGCACCAGATGTGCTTCTCTCTTGTTTTGGTTGCGCTGGCGCTCCTCCCAGACTACCAACACAACTGCTACATTTAAAAAAACAGGCAGGTTAGTGTCTACAGGCATGTCTGTGCTGAATAAATGTGGAATCACAGTGATTCCTCTTAATAAAACTAAAAAATGCTGGAACAACTTCTGGTGACGTTTAGCCATGGCTTTGGTTTTTTCCCCATGCTATTCTAGTGGTGTAGTCATGCATCTCTGTCAGTATTGTATAGGAGTAGACAGGAATGAATAAAGGACACTTCAGCCATGATAATGAACACTTGTGACCTTTTAACTCAACAGCTAGAATGAACAATGACCAAAGCAACAGGGAACATTTCTGCATTCCATCTTCACCACTTCCTGACATTTTAAAGACTGTATGTTAATTCAGTTGATTCAAATTAAAATAATTTTTTAACATGACAACATACCTGAAGTAGTACATTTAGAAACCTGGGCTAGAAGTAGTGACGTTTTATATGAACACTGAGTAAATAAAGCTGATAAACTCAGTGAGCTGTTCGACGGAGATTATGAAGGAAGTCCTGAGAGGGACCGATATGTGAATGCAAACGCCGAGAAAGCTATACTAACGCAAAGCAAAGATAAAGCTGGAGAGACAGACAGTTAGTGAGACGCAGAATCAGATAGGTGAAAAGAAAAATATGAGACAGCAGCAAGAGCTATAAAACAGTTTAAAAAGGCAGAACTATAGGAAGGCGGAAATGAAAAGCGGGAGAGTTAATCAGTGAGGCGTGTTGTTAATGTCTCCTGTGTTTTAGTGTGGTGTGGCAGTGTTCATAAAGGTGTGTGTGTGTGCGACTGACTGCATGCATGTGTGCACAAGTATATTTTTAGCAGTGATGATGAAGCTTAGTGCATCTGGTACCTCTAGCCCCTGGGAGGCCGGAGTAGCCACACACACTCAGAGCAATTCTTCCTATAATTCACTCACACTTTCTCTCTTGTCACAAACCCACACATGCATACACTGACCAATCTGTTGCTTTAAATGTATACTACACACTTTGATGGATACAATCATCCATGCAAAAGCAATACAATCACTCTCGGAAGACATGCATGACAAAGCTCACCATGTTTCACAAAAAAGCAGAGGAACACTTGAAAACATGGTGTTCTAGCTCTGTCATCTCAAAGCCATCTGAAGGTGGAGAAACAAATTTCTCTTTTTAGCTTTTTTTTTTTCATTTTGTTCTGGTTGGTGTCCTTGATGTTCTTTTCTGTCTATCATGAGTGTTGTCTCTCTCTGTTCCTGAGAAAAGACATAAACGACTACAATGTACCCCCAAGGTCAGCGTCACTGTTAAATGAGTCGTGGATTGGCCCTAGATAGATCTCTGAGTGAGATGCTCCACAAACTGACTGGTGATGTTGAGAGATCAGCAGCATCTTATACAAGTGATAATGTGTTGACTGACCCATACATAACATTTTTAATACTCTTTCCTCAGAGTAAGTTTAGCCACAGCACAGTAGTTTTATTTTTAAATGTGTGTTTTTGCACTTAATTTATTTAAGTCCGATACTTGCTGCCTATGCTTTTAAGGAACAGGATGCCTGCAAGATGTTATGCATCCTTGATTTTACCCTGCAGTGGTGTAAACTGCAATAAAACAAATGAATAAAAAATTATCACATTTCACAGGAATTATTCCAAAATAGAATGCTGTTTAGGTTGTTGTTTCATATTTTGCAGAATCTGCAGTTTGAAAGGCATGAGGAAGAATTTTCTATACGCAGCACATTTCGACATTTAAAAAAAAAAAAAGTTAAAATGCTGTTTCCTCTTCCTGTCATCCAGTTGTCCTCTGGCCGTTCTGTCCCAAGTTGTTTCAACTTCATCTTTGCTTCTTAGTTTTAGCTGTTAGTGTCATCCCAAAGGAGGCACTGAGAGAGAAATGGAAAGAAGTGACGGTAGTGGTGGGGTGTTAGTGTGAAAAGCTAACATTACCTGACACACACGCATGATTGTGTAAGTGTGCTTATTACACTTTTTTTCTGTTGTGCATGAGGATTTCCTTGATGTTTGAATGGAGCAGTGCTTTGACCTTCACACCACTGCCACATGCTGAAAGCTTTTTGTATGAAGCACAACACAGTGTTTTTAAATGTCAAAGATATGTTTCTCTTAAACTATCGAGACCAGACAACAGGCGAGAAGTAAGTATTATGTAACTTTACATGCTAGTTGGGCATTCAGGTTGAGAATCAGGTCCAAGCTCTGATTTGGGGTATGAAAAGTGTGACTGAGTGTTTGAGACCTGTAGCGCTCCTGCATCCCACCGAGCAGTGTTGGCAAACTTCGAACATTGGTCTGTGGGGCTTCAGTGATCCACTTATTTTCTTCACTGATGTACAATTTGTTTCTAAGCCAACAAACCACCTACAGACTGTGGTCTGGCAATTCTAGCTCATTAAATGCTCTCAGTTCGGTGGCACAAAATTAACTCTGTAGGACAGCTCTGTTTCATGCAACAAACAGAACCACTTCTCTTTTTGACCCATAAACTTCTAAATCATTTGTTTTTACTGCTGTTGTGTCTTCTTAAGAGTGCTTATCCACGATTGTTTTAATTTTTTTTATCTTCGATCAACAATTTAAGTGATAGATTGCTCTGCAGAGGGCATATAAATGTAACGCTGTCAACATTCAACCCCCAAACATCATTAAAAGTTATTCCAGAAGGACTTAAATATTTTTGACTGATCCTGATTTATGCTAATTTTATATTGATTTCTGTAAATGTTAATAACTTGTGTTGGGCCCAGATATTTGGGGATACAGTTGTAGCACAACACAAATGAAAACAACAAAAAAGTGACATTAATAAACTAGTTTAGTTTTAAAAGTCATCATGTTTTATTTTTGCTCTCTATCTGCTTTTCTGTCAACACAAACCTAATTTCAGTCGGGATGTTTTGAGAGATTTTGATTTGTTAATGTAGAGCTTCATATGCTAAACCATTTATTTCCAAAATATTTCACAAATACAACAATTTTGACGATCCATATAAGTTGTATTGCGTGTCCCTGTGCATCTGTTTGATACTTGTGTGCAGTTTTCCCTCAATCTGTGTCTGTTTTCCTCCATGTCTCTCTGTGTTTGAGTTTGTCAGTCTGTCTGTGTGGATGGATGTCTCAGCTGGTGTAGCAGAGCAACATCACAGATGACTCAGACAGGACTCAGTTTGTTCTGAAGTAAGGAGGATGAATACGGGTGGGGTGGAAGAAAAAACACTGATAAGGATGCTGCCCTAAAAAGTCTGTCATAAATGGTTTTTATGTAGTTTTTTTCTTGATAAGTGAAGATGAATTCAGAATTGTAATACTACCAAAAAAGATACTACTAAATTATAGAAAATATATATATCACCCACTAAAATGGGCAGTCTTTGAAGTCTGTGTTTTCATCACACATTCAGAAATCCCACTTTTTGCTCTGCGTGCCTACTCAACTCCTGCTCCACTTTAGTTTCATCCCTCAGAGATTGCTCTTGGAAACGTAATTTTGCTTTTTCTCAGTTGTCAAAAGTCATGTGAAATATTCTGAAACTTGTTCCCTCAAATATACAAGGATTTCTTTTTAAAATATGAAAACCAGCTTTTGCTGCCTTCTTTTCAAAACAAACTTGACTGAATGAGAGAAAGATACTTGGAGGAAACATCTGAAGGAGCTCCGCAGTAATTACGACAAAAGCAGAAAATCTTTTGCGTCAAGGGGGGGAAAGAATGCACATTTATTAAAGTATCTAAATGCATTCCATCTGGTATAATTTAAGGAGTCACTCATGCAACGATAAATTGTGTAAATGGAAGTAAAAGAATATTAAAAAAAAACTTAAATAAAGATTTTTTTAAAAGGCTTTTTCCACTGAGCTCTTGTGGGAATCTAAATTCAAAACCTTGCAATAACACACTGAGTCCAAATCTTTTCTAATATAGATACGATTTCTCCTTCTGTGCTCTACCTTCTTTATCCCATGTGCACCCACTCCACAGCCATACATTACATCAGCTCTGGGAGGAGTGCCTGGACCTCATATGGAGTGTGGGTGTGTGTGTGTGTGAGTGTGTATAGATGAGGTGGGAGGAAGAACTGGGAGGCTCAGAGCCAGCTTTGGCCATGGCAAAGAGAATCTTTTCAAAGAGAACTTCTCAGTGCAATACTTGCGTCTTTTACATAAACACACAAAAACAAGATATTTTTATGGTCAGGCCTTCATATAGGTCTGAACACAGAAATTACATTTAGGAAGTTTTTTGCTTCGATGCAACAATAGGGCTTCAAGTTTGAAAGGCAAAATTCTATTTTACAAAAACATTTTTTCATGGATGAGATGAAAGTACGAGCGGTTAACACACAGGAGCAGGCGCACGGTGCCAACGCTGTTTGAAATGATAGTGGATTCTAATGTATTTTCTTAAGACATCTTGTGAGCCTCTTTTCTGCAATGCACTTTAAAAGCTAATGTTTCCAGAGGGGGGTCTTTGGAAGTTCAAATGGAGCAAATATGTCTCAACAATTCACTGAGGAAATGTCAGCGCTCAGACTTATTTAAAAAAAAGCCCCACCAAAGGGAAAGCTCTCAAATTCTCCCTGAAAATTTCAAAAACATGGTTCTTCCAACCGTTTTACATGTCAACGTTGCTTCTTGTCAAAAAGCAATATCAATTATATCAAATTCTGTGTAATTCTTAAATATTATGCTCCAAAGGAAGCTGTGTTAGGAACTGGAATTTTAAACAAGAAAGACCATTTTCAACAAAAGTATACATATGTATTTCTTCCACTAATAAACTTTAAAACTGACAGTACAGAAGTGAATCTAGGATGGGAGTGAGGTGGTATAAATTGCCCATCTAAATTCCTGGGCTGTATATTACTGAGTTATTTTCTGTGAGGGATGGTGTAGCTGTATAACTGCAAACTGAGAAAGTGATTTACAGGCTTCACCCAATTTATGCATTCTGCTCCTGTCGTTGTGGGACATATTTTCTTACTGTAATTACTCATGACATTGATATGGTTGAATATATTTTGTTTATTTTCAGATCACAATCGCTTTGAAAAATAGGGTGTGATGCTGAAAAAAAAAACAATTAAACGGGGAAGTTCAGAGGTCCAATCAGATTGCTGATTTAGTTGTTCAGTATTGTATGTTGACATGATGATAGTCTTGAAATAATGTGGCTCTAAGCACCAGAAACTGATATATGTCTTTTTTAAAAATTCATATGTTGTATGTTTGTTGAGTGGAAGATGTGCCATAATTGGATACAGTGTTTGATTCATGGTTGCAGCATGTTTCAGAGGAAATCCCTTTCATCATTTCATCAGTCATCGAACACATTGCTTCTCTTTTATTGTCTCTGTCACTCTTGTTTTCTTTTAACTTTTAACCCCCTCATCATTTCTCCTTCATTGCCCCCCCATCTGCTCAGTCTTCCTGTCATTTGAGCTCTTTCCCCGATCTTCTTCTTTACTTTCACACCTTTCTCCTTCCCCCCCGACTTCCATCTCTTTCTTTGCAGCTTGCCTATCTGCATGTCTGTGTTTTGGCTGTGTGGGCGCCATCCTGTCAGAACCTGCTGTGTGTATGTGTGTGTGTGTGTGTGTGCGTGTGCCTCGATAAACCAGTCTTCCCTTTGCTTTGCAGTGTATGTGATTACATTTATGTGTCGCTTGTGTCTGAGTTAAGGTGATTTGTGTTTTGTGTGTGTGCAGCTTCATTTTGGTGATCTTTCTGTTTTTCAGCATACATTTGTTTGAAAGTTTTGTTTATGCATTGTTGTGTATTCGTGTTTCTTGTGTGTATTTTAATATGCCTCTGCATCTTTGCAATGTGTTGACATGTTAGCACATACTTTCGCTTTCCTGTCTTCTCTTTGGATTCATCAGGCTCAATTTATTTATTTATTTATTTATTTATTATTTTTATAAATAATCTACCTGTTTTTCCTTTACGTAAGGGAAAGGGAGAAGAATAAATTTAGCAGTTTTCATCGATTGTTATCTCAAAGCTCATTTTGATTTTACTACGCCTAATCAATGCATCCTACATCGTGCCTGCTTGCTCACAAGCACATGGAAAAAAAAGTGGCTTTGAGATTTTCTTAGCTGCGGCTTTAGCTTTTCACACCGAGACAAGTCAAGAGTGTGCCATCAAGTGCCTCTCATCTTGCTTCCCACTGTTTTCTCCTCCTTACCATGGAGGAAAACTTACTAAGAAGCACTTTTCACTTGAAATAAGAGTGCTTTGCCCTTGTGAAAAGACATCGTGAGAAGCCATTTCATCTATATTTATGCATATTTTTTCTTTGGCTTGGTGTCTCTTATATTTCAAATCTCATTCCCTTAACTTATAGCACCTATATGATGGAATTTCCAGGGTCCATTTATGGTTATGTATTTTACAATTTACCGTTTATAATGAGCTAGTTCAGATGAAACTGAAAGAGTTGGATTTGATTGAAATGTGAACTTAAATATTCATCAGATCATGTACTGAGACATAAAAGCTCAATAGCAAACAAAATGTTTAAATTCTATCAAATGTCTTAATCATTGCTACTCTTGACCTGAGCTGAGGATGTTTAGAAGGAATATTTTGAGGTTCTTTTTAACTTAACTATTATGCCTTCTTTAGTAACGGAAGAGGCTGGGAAGTCTACAGAGGACCCTCCCATCTCTAGAGCTGAGATTACCAAAGCAGTTCAACAACTTTGCTGTGGCAGGGCTCCAGGCATGGATGAGATTCTCCCTGAAGCCCTGGATGTTGTTGGACTGCTTTGGTTGGCATGACTATGCAGCACTGCATCAAGGTTTGGAATGGTACCCTAACAAACCAGATTGGTGAATCCTGTTTCAAAAAGGAGACCCGGTGTTTTTTCCAAGGGGATCACATTCCTCAGTCTCCCTGGAACGGTCCATCTCAGGGTTCCAGTGAAAAGAGTCTGGCTGATATTCAAACCTCCTATTCAGGAGGAAGAATGTGATTTTTTTTCTCAGTTGTGAAACACTGCAACATCATTTTACTCTTGCAAGAATGTTCAGTGGTGAGTAGGAGTTTGCCTAACCAGTCTTCTCATGTTTTGGTTACTCTGAGTAGGCCAGTGACCAAGTCCCTCATAGTCCACTGTACAGTTAATTATATGGGGGTAATGTTTAAGGTAACCTGATTCCTGTACAGCTGGGATAAGAGTTTGGTTGGTGTTGCTGGTAACAAGTCAAACCTGTTTCTGGTTTCGGACTCTGCTTTTATGCTGTGGTCTAGTTAGTGTAATTTAACCTGGACTTTCACTTACTTTAACCGTGGTAGTTATTTGATGGCAGACATGATTTTAAACAATTTAACATTGAGTAGGTGTTTTACATTGTTTCGATTTAAACAAAAGCCCTTATGATTTTTTATGGTGGAATCAAGAGAGAATGTTGTTACTCTGGAACATATTTTCATGCCTTATATATATTTTTTCTGGCCTTTTTAATTCATACCATCCTATACCATTTTATATTTTGGGAGTCTTCAGTGATGCTTTAAATCATTGTGTGTCACAATGTGTGACTTGTTCATTTCCAGACAGCCTACCTTGTATTCCACTAACACTTCTCACTTGTGTATTTACACTAACAGTTGCCCCCATTGTTTCTGTATATGTCAACATAATGAACAGTTCTTTGTCAGGATTTCCATAGCAACTCAGGTTCATGCAGAGAGTGGTACTATCACAGTGAGAAACAACTTTTGCATGGTCTGACACACGACATGTGGCTGGCAGGGAACTGAATGAATTAGTTAATGTGCAGCTCTCACTTTAACCTAAAAGCAAAGAGCATCCATCCATCCATCCATCCATCCATCCATCCATCCATCCATCCATCCATCCATCCATCCATCCATCCATCCATCCATCCATCCATCCATCCATCCATCCATCCATCCATCCTGATAAATCCTGTTCAGGGTCTCCTTTGACTTAAGTCTTACATGAATCTTACATGTTCTTTCCCTTTTTATTTCTCAGCAAGAGATAAAACATGAGTGATGCCATAATATTTCTTTGATCTACAGGTAGTTTCTTACATAGCAATGTGAAAATAATGTGAGCCAATAAACAATAAGATCAAGACCAGTGATACTGTAAAAAGGTGGCGTCATTTGAGGTTTACACATTCAAACATGCATTTGATGTATTAAGAATTCCAGTTTAGTTGCCAGTGCAGTTTAAGATGTCTATTACACAAAGAAACCACAAATGTCTGTCTCTGGTTTGCTAACATTTAGTGAGTCCTCAAGTGAAACAGGACAACAGTGTATTTGACATATTGCTGTATCACATTGCTGAAAGGGAAACAAAAACAAATCAGGGTGAACACCATTCTAATATGTTGGATGGATTTTAGCTACTATTTTTAAGCACTGTAGGACCATTTTTTGACTTTTGGTCAACTGCTGTATTCTATCCACATCCTCAGGAGTGTTTGGAAAACTCACGTTATCTTTCCAGCCACATTAGAAAAATGTTGTGACAACTAATGAATGCTTGTGCTGTTTTGCACTGCTTTATGAAGCCAAATAGTTTACCATGTTAACTAGTGTGGTCGTGCATTTTAGACAGACTGAAGCTGTATATATGTGTCCTGAAATCATAATTGCTTTGCTCTCTTCCATCCTCCCCTCTCCTGGATCACTAAGTGGCTGAGCGCTTACATTAAAGCTGGCAATGAGAGGATGCATTCTGCAACCACGAACCTCGTGACCTTCTTTCCACCTCTCACCATGCGTTCCTCTGTCAGTACGCCACTCAGACTCTCATCCCTCTTCTGCTTCTTCTGCTCTCATCTGGCTCTCATCCTTTCTGGTCATCCCGCTATCTTCCTCTTTTATATTCTTTGATAATGTCGCTTAACCTCTCATCCCTTGTTCAACCTCCCTGTCCTTGTCTGAAGCTGTCATCTCTTTTACACTCATCACACAGGCAGCACTCATCAACTCATTCATTGACCTTATCAGTCTGATGCTGAATGAACTCCTGAAAAGACAGTTTTGATTAACTTTTGTCTTTGTTTTAAAACAAATACAATAATGCAGAATAATAAAACAAAAATGGCGATGCAGTATATTGATTGACACCTTAATTTTTCTACATTTGCATAAACTAAACTGTTCACTGTCCTGCTGACTTTTGTCTTCAAAATATGAGGCAAAAAAAAAAAAAGGTTTACCTGAGACCCTCATTTGCTCATTCTCGTTCATTTTTAGAGATTATTCTAAAAGCATAGAGGTTTCTCTGTCTGCTGTTGCTTAGTTTGTGGCCTCTTTTGGAGTGCAACCTGTTGATATTCATAGAAAAATCAATTAAAATTAATGGCTTTAAAGTCAGTATAAAAAAATTGTACAAAAGCAAATACAAAGTGCTAATATGTTCATAGCTTAAAAATGTTATTGCTTTGATTTTATTACATAATGTTATTACACACAACACTCATGTTTGCATAAAAGTAATCCATGGAAACACATCACCCCGTCAGTTGCCACCTGTTTGAAATGCTGCCTTTTTGAACACCCTTTGAAGGCAAAATAAAAAAAAAAAAAATCATCAGGGAGGTGAGAGAGTGAAACTGAGTGAGAGGTAGCAACAGAGAAGTGAAGAGGGAGGTAATTCTGTCTAAATCTACTCCTACGGAAAAGAAGATGCTTGATCAGGGAGAAAAAGGGGGAACAGATAAACTGATTAAACTCATCTTAGGAAGAAAGACAGCTTGACAAGGAATCTGTCTGGGAAAGAAAAGAAACTGACACAAGAAACTGCTTTCATCTGTGATGAAAAACAAGTAAAACCCAAGACAAGTATGGAAAAGCAATTGGTGTAAGGTATAGACAATGGGATCATTTGGGTATTGCCCCAGACATTATTAGATAAGTGGATTTCTTAACAAGTAATAATGGAGCTGAACTTAATTAAAATGGAGCAGAAAGACCAACAGAGAGAATTTCATGCTTGGCTGCAGGCTTTAAGAAAAAAAGTCTAAGTAAAGATAATTATGCAGTGTTTTATACTATGCAAACAGTACTGCAGTGTGCAAAAGAACATGTACAAATTTGAATGTTGGTAAATGGATCATCACACAGTGGCAGTTTTCTCCTCCCATATTGTCTCTCATATTGTAAAAACTCAAAAAATCCTAGTAAGACTGTGTCACATGATAACCAACGTATACCTGTTAGAAATGTTAGAATCAATCCTAAGTCACACTAGGGACATGATTTTGGAGACATTTAAAACTATTTTCGATCTGTCTGAACCAGCTGAAATTATAATGATGTCAGTGTTAAGTATTTCTGGCCGGTCGACCTAACCACAAAAAAATGATGCCTTACTTCCGTCTGACACAACTGGCAACAAGCTGGAGGTGAGTTTTGCATCTACAGTAATTGGTGTAGATGACTGCAGGCTTTTGATTCACTTCACTTCTGATTACTCAACCCAAGATGATGCAGAATGTGAAACATGAAGCAGAATGGCAGCTTAGTGCAAGCAGCAGTAAATAGTCTCTTTAGGCTATGCTACAGGATCAAACAGTGGACTGTAGGTAAGACAACTTGATGCAACTCAACAATTTGCTCATTTACCCAAATTAGTTAATGATGACTTTCTGCTTGTCAAAGATTTTAAATCTTCCTTCATCCTTCTTAAAATGTGACCATGCTTTTCAGAAAATGGGCCATGGTTCATTGTGCCCCTGGTTGCTGGGTGTTAATCAGCTTATTTTCTGTTGTCCAAATGGGAGACGGCAAGCCTTCGGTCCAAAAACAGAATGCTGAAGAATCCCAACAGTGCACCCAATTTTTCTTCTTCCCTCATCTCAAACATTCTTTGCTTCTCTACTACTTTTAATTATTTTGCCACATTTCCTCTTCACATATTTCCTTGTCTTTTGTAAAGAAAAGGAAGGTAAAAACAGTCAGTTAAAGCACTTTTTAAAAGTTGAAATGAAGTGGACTATTGAAAACAGAAGGAAAGTGATAGAAAATAAATTAATAAATAAAGTAAAAATGTGGTAAAAGTTCAGAAAAGATGGGTAAAGAGAGGGTAATCCTTCATTGTGTGTTTGCGTGGTCTGAGGCAGTTATAAATAGATCCACTTGAGCAATGAGATGGAGTTAGTGGAAACCCCTTACACACAGCCTAGTCATTGTGGGACCGCTTTACCTTTATTACATGGAGACAGAATGGGGGCCGTCATTGTTGAAGCTTACGCATCTTCTGTATGAACAAGAGAATCAGCACCGCAGGAAGCACCATGATGTTCCCTCGTCTCTGTTTTTGGAACGTGAGCTCCCCAACTGAAAGCACCCATTTCCAAGTTCTGCTGGCACAATACTGACACTCTCTCTCTCTCTCTCTCTCTCTCTCTGGAAACAGGAAAAGGTGAGCAGAGGCGGCTAGATGATAGGGGTATTTTGAAAAGCATTACAACACAATATCTGAGTGAAAAGGTTGCCATCATTTAATATATCAGTGGGTAGACTTGTTGGCACACAGCCAACACACACGTGTGTGTGTGTGTCCATGTGTGAGAATGGTGATAAGGCTTTGAAATAAAAAAGGTGTGTGTTAAGTGTGCACACACTGAGAGATGAGAAACCTTCAAAGGCCACATTAGCAAGTGCCTTAAAAGCCAAGTGTCAGCTTTTTATATTCTACTATAATCACACGCACACATTTCAGACACACTCACACACACAAAGCATGTTACTCAGCTTTAATCACACAGAATGACAGTGTGTGCTTCTACAAGGCCTCTAAATGTCAATAATAGCCCACTCTTTGGCAGTAATAGATCTGTCACTCAGCACCAAAATAAAGAACTACACAC
>SSNP01000089.1:2163319-2182428 GCA_006937955.1 Pachypanchax playfairii
GGGGGGGGGGGGGGGGGGGGGGGGGGGGGGGGGGGTGTATGTGACAGGAGCTGAGATAGAAAAACAAAGAGATAGATGGCTGACATTCGGTGGTAGGAGGAACAATAAAAACAGTAAGATGGGAAGGCAGTTAGGGAGAAGAGATGGGGTGAAAAAAATAGAATCTAGAAAATCAATATATCTAGAAAACTCACCGTCTATATGTGATCTTACTAAATAATGCATTTCATTACTGCATTCAGAAAAAAAGTTATTAACAGTCATTGAGATTCTTTTTGGGATGGGACAGAATTCCCGTTCAAAGACTAACTCATTCAAGAACAGTGATTATTTGTTGAGATTAGAGATGGATTAAAGGGTAGGAGCTCTAGGTTAAATGTATACATATATACACATCATGTAGACAAACAGTAAATTTGTTTAAAACACTCACATTATAATGGACAATGGGCACTCGTCTTCTCCAATTGTTCAAAAGTGAAGCGAGAACATCCCATTTACACGCACAATACTGCAAATACATCTGAGTAGAAGAAACATTACGTTGAAACTCCTTCCTACTAACCCTCACTTAATCATAGTGTTTTTTACGCATCAAATAACCAATTACAACTAATGGTTTTAAGCAAATGGGTGTTTGAACTTGTAGGAACAATGTGAGAACTATGTGAAACAATAGAAGTCGGTGTGTCTGAGGTGTGTAGTTTTACTCTGAAAAGTGTTTTACGAACTTGAATTCAAAGAGCTTGTAAATATTTCATGCTGTAAAGCAACAAATAAAGTTGCACACATGCAACTAACACCAAATTGTATTTGACACTTGTTAAATTGGATGTATGACATATAGAGTGAGATTGAAAAGAAAACGGCGATTGAATATTGTTTTTCATGAATAACTACTGATGTCTGAGTAAGTTCTAAATGCTAAGTGAATGTTTTCATTGTCAAGGAATCAAATAATGTTGATATAATATATGCAGCTCAATTAGGTTTCGGTGTAAAAATTATAGGAGCAATAAGCTGCTTGGAAGAGGCAACCGGCTCTCCAATATGTTGATGGTTTAAACTTACTAGGCTTAAAAGGAATACTTGTAAAGGAAATTGCTCGTGATGGAGACCAGAAGTACAATGATTTGATGAGATTTCTGCAGGGAAACCAACGCTGAGCGATGGACAAATCTTCCAGGAAATACTTAGCAGTTAATTCAGAATATTCTACAAATTAGATTCCCATTGAACAGAAAAGTTAGTTGAGTCATGAACACAAACATCAAGCCATCTAAACATTCCCTTGGAGTTTTGAAATTTTATGGTACATCACCTGCTGTTCTAGATGCACTTGCAGAACACAGGAAATCCCACTTGGAAGACACCATCATACTATTCTTGTCTTGTTCAGTCAGAAATCCTGAAGCCAATATAATTACAGTATGAAGACTACTTGTTTAAAATGAAGGAGCTTTTCATTTCTATTGACTGATATAATCTTAGCAAGTCGTTTCTCGCTTAATTCTTATTTAATGAGGTCAATGTAACTGAAACTGAGTGGTGTCTTGGATTAGATTATCAGTGATTACAGATAGTGTATCCATGCACTTTTAAAGCTTTATTTATACCCACTTTAATTAGTGGCAACAAAGTGGCTAGTGTAACATTACTACTTCCTTGTACTTCCGGAAATAAAATAAGGGCCAAAGAAGTTGTACAACAGCTCTCCATCTGGTATAGGTTCCCACATAACATCTCAAATTACTTAAGATTCAGGGTTCTTGTTGTTATAAAGAATTATTTTAATCAGTTCAATAGAAAATCTGGATCACTGAACAGACTAAGTCATATCACAACAGGAGCGATGAAGGACAATAAATGTGCAGAGTTTTCTTTAATAACCAAGTTAAACACATGGCACATAAACAAAAATAAATTGAAAGTCTAACAGTAACATAAATAAGTAATTAGTACAGTGGCTTACATTCAGATTGTTGACTATACTGACACCAGGTAACCTTGAATATCATATTCCCAGGTGTAATGCAATGAGGATGTAAAAGATCATTAAGTCTATGTGGATAAATGTCTTTCCGGTTGATGGTGAAGGTTTATATTTTTACACATATCCCAAATATTTATTGGACAGAAGCTTCCCTACAAATAGAGATTACCGTAACATGATTAGAGAAGACTGATCGACTATGCCTCATCTTCATTTTTCATCACTATAAATGATTTTCTCTGTCAACATCAAAACTTTTCAGATGCTTTAGTTCATCATCTTCTCATGACATTTGGAGTTTGCAAGTAACAACTTTAAACTTCAGATTTACCGTGTTGAAGAATAAATATCTTGGCAATAATAAACAGAATATGGTGTTATTAAAATAAGGTGAGAAAACCTTTGAGTTATTAATGTTTGTTTATATTTGGTTGCAAACTGGCTTCTGTCAGAGTGAAATGAATGCAGAAGGAAGCAATAAAGGTAGCGACGGCTGGTTTCCTGAGCTTTATGCTAATCATCCATCACTTATACATTCATTCCAGCGCTACTGTCTGCTGTTGTCACACCCTGAGCATGCACACGAGATGCAGTACAAACAAAAGCACATGGTAGAAATCCACACTTGTCTCTGTCATGTTGCTCTCCCTTCTTTATATTTTTGTCTTTGCCACTTTTCCTGTTAATCAAAATTTAGCCATAAAGATTTTTTTGAAAGTAAAAATCAAGTTATTGAACAGAGGACATATCTTAATAATTCAGTTTAGCTCTTCTAAATTTTCCAAGTTTCTTCTCAAAATTCCAAAGACTTTGTTCACCTTTATCTTTACACACTTGGATTTAGCAGATTTCTCCAACTGGTAAAGTGTCTGTAGCTTTAATTGACTGTCTGTGATATGACTGAATCATTTACCTGTTATACTGTTGCAGAATGAAGTTGTGTTTTAGGATTTTTGTTAGATTACCCCAAACATTTTTAATTCTAATATACATTAATTTATATGTTTCACTGTGTTTCACAAAAGACATTTGTCTCATAACATTTCACAATGTTATGAAACTAATGACTAAAGAGACTTTTGTGAACGATACACTTTATATCTGTGCTTGTAGCTCCTTCCTTCACCTTGAGGTGCATTGTAGTTATAAGAACACCCACTGAAACATTTTGCTGAGAATCATTTCTGGGTCAATGACTGGAAAATGGAGGAGAAAGGAGAAGTTATAGAACAATATATAAAAAGTCAAATGAGACGAGTCTTCACATAATTCAGCTATCATCAGGGCTGTAAACGAAGTAACTTTGGATCATTTCACTCAATTAGAAACCTTAAAAAAGACTGTTCAGCAGGATCAATTTTGTTGATTTGAACTTTTTCTTTGAGAGACCATTTTGTATTAAATTTTGCTGAACTCAGAACCTTATCCTGGTTAAAAATAATCCCACTTCACAGGAAGTCAAACAGGATTTGAGTTTTTTTAATCAGGATAATTAATCAGTTATTACAGAACTGGTACTTTACTGAAGTTGTTAGCTTAAAACAGGGAGATTTATGTTGGTCTGAATGTCCAATTTTCTTCTCAAGCAATTCTACAAAATCTGATACAAAACATTTTCCACAGTGTAAAGGTTAAAATGAGTTCTTACTTACTGAGAAATAAAAACGTTTTACTGGTAAAGATTTACATAATTCTTTTCATTATAAACACAGACGAAAAAAAAAAAACTTTTATTTTTTTTTTAAATTTTGCTTTGATAAAATAACTTGGTGCGCACAGAGACGGCCAGGCACCATTGTACACTGAATTAACACTAAATAGTTATACGGTTGTTGCCTGTATGTGACATCATCACACCTGGAGGTGAGACACAGTGGAGACAAGTGAGACTGATCTCTGCTTCTGTCGCACACTGAAAAATGTGAGATCTTAGAAAGAGCAGCGCGTGACTAAAAAGTCTGTTCTGGGTGTGGATGTGTGTTAGAGAAGGTGTCTGTGTCTGTCTTCATGTTTACACACTTAATTTAGGAAAAATGTTAACAAAAAATAGAATGTTTAAATATGTTTAGTATCACACAACATTCCTGCATGTCAAAGCCATTTTGGACTACTTAATTATTTTAACTAAAAACAAAATTGGTACACAATTAAATAGATTTTGTTGTGACTGTTTGTTGCATTATTGGTACTTCTTTTGACAATATGGCTCAGAGATATTTGAATGAATGAGTGACGCATTTGCCCAAAATACCTCAGTAATAGTCAATCAATATAGTCTAAGAGTTACTATAAGCATTAAATGTTTTGGGACACTGATGTAAGATTCTAGCTGAGTTTTACCTTTAGATTGTTCAAGGTTTTTTTTTCCCCATTGTCCGTGCATCAAAAGGAATCTTCAGATGTTTGAGTTCTTCGATATGTAAAGTGGCCACAAATTATTTTTATTGTGTATTGGCCATATATAATTTCATTTTAATTCATTTAAACAAATCACTGTTGAGATTTTCATGTAGCAACATGAAAGAAGACTGAACACATTTCTAATCAATATAAAATTCTTCTCACCCAGTTGCCAAATCTTTTTTTCCTGCATTTTCCCAAATAGTTTCTTTTAATTTTTTTTCCCCAAATTCACCTTTCAATTACTTGGTTCGTGAAACACAAATGTTTGGTGTTTGATTTTGTAACAATGTTTTCAGTGAACCAAAATTCAACATCTGGTGCTTTTACATGTTGAATTGCACTAAATTGAGACAAAACGATGTCATGGTTTTAACTGTGCTGTGGGTAAAAACCTTGATGTAGCTCAGTCAACAAACACTGATGTAACACTGGAAAATTGCAGCAGAGCTGTGTCTCTGAGGTTGTTTTGTTAGTCTTAAATGCATGAACATGAATGTGTGTGTGTGTGCGTGTGCTGACCTCAGTAAAGTTCTAGGTGGCACCCCATCCTTCACTCTGATCTCTTTCAAAACCCTCCACCATATGTACACACGCATGCACACACACACACGCCTCTGTGTAAGCAGAGACTGTCGCTATAATGAAGTTTAATGACTGTAATGTTGTGCCAAAAAGGAGAGGGGTGGGGTGGAAAAAAGTGCAACAATATTACCTGAAACTATATTAGTTGTCTGAAAGTCTGTAATGGTTACCATGCTCAAGAAATAATGGGGTTTGCAAACTATAACAGCTGATGCAACTATCTGTTTGGAAGATTAGAAACCAAATGCATGTCAGCGAAACACAGGTCATAAAGTGTAAATGCAGAAAAAAAATCCAAGAATTTACAACAAATGAAGCAAACAAATATTGGAAAGGTTTGAAATATTTCTGTGTAATTCACAGTATAATATTATCTAATCATGTTTACATCTGCCAAGGAGATAATTGCTTGTTAGTAATAGTTAATTTATTCATCTGTTTTGTTGTGGACAAGATAATTTAAAAGTTTATGAATGCATATGGATATAATTTTAAAGATAGGTTGGGAGTGGCATAAAGCCCAATGCATTTAATTTAGGGAGAAATCCAGATCACTGTTGAAAGATTCTTTTTGATTATGAGATCACGTTACAGGGAAATTGAGTTGCTTGGCAGAGATCTGTGAGTGCTTTCTGTTTCAGCATGCAGTTCCACGCTAGTTCCAAAACCAAAGGGCCCCAAAATGTTTGAAAGGTAAAAAAGCAAAAGATAAGCTGCAAAAATACCAGGAGAGACTCAGGAGCAAGTGGTGAGAAACCTATGGCAATAGCTTCAAGCCACATATCAAAGTGATGCTAATTGGTGTAAATGAGCAGGTAATTCAATCAGCTTCTAAGTTTTGAAATGTCTATGTCCAGTTGTTTTATTAAAAATGGATGGTCACATTTTAAATAATACATTAAGTTTATGCATTGGTTCAAATAAACACAGAGAAGTCCAAAATGCTGCTAGTTCAGATTTTCAAAATTCTGAGAGGATTAAAACTGACTTCAGGTTGTGTTTCAGTATCAGCAAGAGCTGCACCTATTTCTTTTTATCAGCAGGCGTCATGCAGAAGAGGTCATGATTTGTATTCTGGTCCGAGGGGTCTTGGGTTTATACATGGGTGTGACTGCTTTATGAATGTGTGTGAATGAATAAGTGGTTTCTTCTAAATGACTGAAGCACAACAACAGGTACCAATTATATTGATGCAAGTTTCAGTTGACTGAGAAACTGTCAGTAATTTTAGTCAAAACTGACTGACAAGAAAAATACTTTATTTTCTATGAATTGTGTAAAAAAAAGACAAAACTATAGTATAGAGACTCTTTTCTTTTCAGTTTTAGGGAAATTGAAAAGAAAGGCTTTCTAGGTTGTTTTCTAGGTTGTCATGTCAGTGTCAACATGGCTTCAGTCAAATTTAACTATCATTCTTACACAGTCAATTATTATCAAAATATTTTACTAAGTCTATGTTGTTGTTTTTTTTACCTGATGCCATTTTGCTTCATTCCTCTAATCTTTTGTTTGACTTTTCCAAAAAGCGACCCTTTCCTTCGCCCTCAGGATGTAGCAGCTGGCAAAGCCCAGTTGTTAACTAGCCAGTTAATCTCTCTCATCTCCACATAAACAACAACTTTAAATGATACTTGGCTGCTGGCCATAGGAGGACTTATTTACAGCTACATCTCACAAACATCTGATTGGTGTTAACTTTCAAATTCATCACAAAATGGAACAATCTTCATATATAATATAGAAAAAAAAACTCATTAATTTCAAAGCTCTACGAGTGTTTTATTCAGTTTTAGGCTTCCAGACTTTTTTTCTCTTCGTTAATTCAAAGCCTCTCATACTGGGAAACAAAACAATCCACTCAAAACAAAATTTGAAAAATTAGAGGTAAATCTTTTTTATAAAGCACATGTTCAATCACCTGTTCAAACAAGAATCAGAACAAAACCCAAAGAATTACCTTCTTTAAAGTTGTGTTACTGGTAATTGTACATTCAGGTGTGTCAGAATAGTTTGTTAGCCACTGAGTGGTTACGCCATGCTCACACACTTTAGATTAATTGGAAGCATTTTTCTGTGTCAGACAGTCTTCTGTTTCACTTCATGTCAGCAAAATATGTAAACTAATTTGCAGAGACTTTAAACTTGACTATGAGGAGTAATCAATCATATTTAAAAAACTTCCAACGCAACATCATCATGATTTAGAACCTCTCAAAATTCTACTTGGTGAGTTCTCCAATATGAACATTTGTAATGTGTTGAAACGCATGTTATTCTCATTAAGAATTATGTAACTTATGCTTCTTATCCTGAGTAAACAAAACAAGTCTCTAATTTCATACCTGAATTCATCTGAAAATTGGTTTGTCACTAAGTAAACAGACTGAACATACACTGACATGATACCAAACATCTTTTTTTTCTGCATTTTGTGGATGCATTTGCAACACGCTAACATTTCATTTTGAAATTAAATGTTTGCTCATTCCATGCATGCCTAAAATGTGTGCTTTGCAACATAATTACTCAAAAATTCCCACTTTATTTTTTACACCCATATAAAAGTGTCAACCCTCCTAATATTAAACAAAGATAAAAAATTAAGCTTTACTTTGGAATATGAAAAAAAGCAGAGCTGATCTACATGTGACATGCAGAGATGTTTGTTCACACTTCTGTATAAAGAAATCACACGCTGACACAGCTGAGCTCTCGTAAATGACCCGAGGTATAGAAAATGAATAAAACAATAACAGCAAAAATATTAATTGGTCACTAATTTCACAAGGTTTGAGCCAGAGGTCGTTGTGGGTAAACACGAAGCGTGAACCTTAAAGGACAACAAATTAAGACAATGAAGAAACTTACTAACTACTAATATGAGTGTGTGCATCCCGTTGTAAGAAGGTTCCACATGTGATTAATACAAAGTGACACTTCCTCTATGCACAAATGCTTGAAAATTTCTGGGTGGAACATGGTGACAATTAGTACTGCCGCTTTTCAACAAAAAGAGTAAATAACAGGGTCTTTGTATAAAACAGTAAACTTATAAAAGAGTGAGTGTTTCTGTTGTTTGGTTTATAGGTGGATGTGTTTTGGATGCAGTGATAAAAATACATGCTCTTGTCAGACTTAATTAAGTTTGTGTTTGTGCAGCTGTTGTAGAAATCGATGGCTACAAGACATAGAACGAATGACAAACAGGAATGAGAGCCTGATGACAGTTGAGTGATGTGAAGGGGAGGCTGACAGACAACGAAAAGCAGATAAAGAGTCACTTGGAATCAGAGCTAAGTGATCCAAGCAAAACTGAGGAGACGTGTGATAAAGCAAGATGCTAATAAAGACTCTGAGACTGAGGGAGCGATATAAAGGGAGGGGACTGACAAATGTGTAATAATCCTCCTCTGATTAGAGAATCAGATTACTTGCACTGGATTCCTGTAATTAACTGTTGAACATTTATCAGATTGAACTAATCAGATTAGAGTTGTAAACAGATTAATGAGGGATTATAAGGCATGCTGAGTTAAGAAGATGTTATTTTTTGCACACTGTGTTTTACTGAAGTATAATGTCTTATTTTAATGGGCAAAAACAATCACATTTAAAAAAAAATGGAAAGTGAAAACAGTGAAAACCAATGAGTTATAGTTTATGTGTAAATGTTTACAAACTCTCTCATTAAATTAGGATCTTACTAAAGTGTATAAAATCTTAAACCTCTCACATACCATTTTTGCCATTTTACTACTTTATTTGACCAATGGAAGAAATACAAATAGAATTGAACTAGATGAAAAGCATATTGTTGTGTCATTAACACCCAAAAAACATGTAGAAGCCCAATGTAACATTTAGGATTCTTATATTTTTGCATAATGCTTTTTTTCTTCAACATATACATAGTGGACATCTTTTTTCTGATGCATTCATTCTGGGCTGTTGTATGTACACCAGTTCATCCTCTATATGCCAACATCACAACAGCTGTTACTGTTTGCAAATAAGTGAAAATACATTTTCCAAGCATCCTGCTCCCAGACTGAAAAAAGAAATTCAGAGGACTTAAAAACATAAAAGAAACAGTTGAAATGAACGAATCAGTTTCTTTCATTGCAGCAGTATCCGGCTTAGTTAACATAACAAATGATTCCATTTAAATGATTCTTTAACCTTATAAATAAAACCCTATTACAATAACCCAAAGGAGAGGCGGCATTCTGTCCAAGTGGAAATCAATAGACTGCAATTAGATGTTGCTGAAAGCTCCACACTGCAACAAGATGTAACCTTACAGGGATATTTACTCCAAAGGTAACCCATTGGTTTATGTACTTTTTTTTTTGTGAAAAAGAAGTTTCTGATTAAATCAAATAGTGTGTATTTACATGCATTTGTTCAATCTGTTCAAAGTCTGAGGCCAAACAAATAAAGTAAATGTCTTTTTCCAAACAAATTATTGTAAATAGGATTGATACTCACTTCCAAACTACAGGTTTAGTTTAATAAATCTAAGCGTGTGTTTCAGAGGATTTTCTACCAGTAGCACAGATGAGGGAAATTAATCTGAAAAACACAAAGCCTCTGATTCTATCTAACTATTTTTGGTGACCTTTTTGGTCAGGCATGCTCTGCAAACAACACAATCATCATTTTATTACTTTCAATTTAAACTAATAAAAGCAAACTTATTGGTAATATTTTTCTCTGTCACCTCCTTTGGTTTTCTGTTTTTTTTTTCTGTCTTTTTCCAGTACTTCTCTTCTGTCCCTCCCCCCCCCCCACCTTTCATTTCTTTCCCCAGCTCTTCTCAACATTTATCTCCATTACCTTTGTCTTGTCCAGCTGTCGTATTTCCTCTCAGCACTCATCTTCCCTTTCCTGTCTACTCCACTGCCATGTTCTGACTTAGTTCTTGTCTGTTTCTGTCATGCCTGTCCTTTACTTTCACCATCTTTCACTTAACTGTCCTTTCTTTCTCTCTCTGTCTTTTCTTTACTCTTCTCTTATGCCCCTCATCTGAAGACTATGATTCTTCTCCTCCATGGTTTTCATTTCTCATACTATTTCTTTTGTCTTGTTCCACTCTTTCTCTTTACTTATATTGCTTCATTAAGTCAGTTAAAGCTGCAAGTCTTTTAGCTCCTTTATAAGCGGCTTTAACAAGTTGGTTGACTGGCTTTGGATCACTGAAGGATAGAATTGAAAGATACCAAGGACCAGTGGATTCATCCCTGTCTTGTATTCACAGCCAGTAGATCCTGGTCCAATACTTACAAAGCCGTTTCTTCTGATCTCGTTTTGGTTTGGATACCATATTTTGTATAATTTTCTTGTATCATTAAATTTTTCCATCAAATGCACATGTATGATTTCAAAGCAAATTTTCAGTGGGAGTTCCGGCCATTTATTCAAAATACCGTCTACTAATTTTCCTCACAGTTGGTTCAAATAATTAAAATTCGTATTCAGTGTTCATACAGTAATATTTTTAAACATGGTTAATGCTGACCAAGATTGTGGAATATTAAATATTAAAAGCACCAAAACATATTTTGTATCCCAGATGATTCACATCATCCAGTTCACTGGAACAAGTGTGTGGTTGTGTAAGCTGCAGAGAGTCTGACATGTCCTGTACGGTTCTCATCCATTTCCGTCTGTGCTGCTCGACTTCCTCTCTGAGAGGATCTTTCCTTTGTTTACTCATGTCTCTCTCAGTTGTAGGGTGACCATTTGAAATTGCTCTTCACACTTCTCTGCTTCTCTTGCTACAAGTACACCAAAGACTGTGTTTAGACCCTGACACACACATATGCACACCCTCAAAAATCAGAGTTGTAAAAGTCACGTCTATGATTCCCCAAAAAGTTTTTCAACCCCTTTAATCTGTCAGCTTCTAGATAGGTAAAATCAGAAAAGCTATAAAAAAATTGAAGATGGGTCAGGGTGTATGAACAAGAAAATATTGACACAGAAGGCACAGAAGTTTTAATGTCAAAAGAAGTGGTGATGAAAAAAAAAAAACATTTTGGGAAAGCAAAAGATGGATTTAGAAAAAAGCTAGAAAAAAGGAGGCTGTGGAGTGCTTTTCAACTTTTTGGTTTCACAGGGTCTAGTTTTATTTTATCTGTTTTGTTGGTCCAAGGTTTATCCCACCTGTTACCCAGTCTGAACAATCAGATATGGATGGATGGATGGATGGATGGATGGATGGATGGATGACAGAGTCTGACTTCCATTTACAGTCTCCCCTTAAATATTGAAGTTTACTGTCACTGCTGGATGATTTTTGGTATCTGAGGGATTACAAGTAGTCATGAGGTGTCAACTTTTCTGCTCTTTAGGTTGAAAAAAATCCAATGATAAAGATGGATGGTAAGCAAGTAGAAAACAGAGATTAAAGATTACTTGGAGGAAAAACAATGTTTAGAGGCGTACAATACTAAATAAATAAATAAAAATGACAGATAGAATGTGAAAGGTGGATATTAGGCCCAAGAAGTGGACTGGGAAAGTGGGGTTAGGGGTTAGGAGTAAAGGAGCAAAATGTTGGTCAAACTGTATAGCTTGGGAGATGTGAAATCTTTGGCCCTCTGACAGGACATAAATCAGAAAGTAGTGTACACATGTGAGTGTAGCGGTGATTTTTTACCACAAAGGAGTGGGCAGGATTCAGTAAACCACTTTTGGGGAACAAAATAAAAAGTAAATCATGGTAAGAAAGTTTTGATATTAAATTCATTCAGTATATTGAAAAGCTTGAATTTTGAATGATTTCCAATTAGTCAACAAGAAGAGATCTGTCAGTCAACACACAGGTTGGAAACATTCTTCCATATTTTTTTATGACTGGAAGGGAAGGTGGGAAACACCTTGGACGAGTCACTAGTACATAACAGGTCTGCATAGTCACAAACAACCATTCATGCTCACACTCACACCTACGGCCAATCTGCTGCTTAACTTATCATGCCTGTTTTTAGTTTGTGGGAAGGAACTGGAGTCCCTAGACAAAACCCACACAGGCATGGAGGGAATGTACAAACTCCATGGAGAAAAGCCCCAACCAACTTTAACAGCATAAAGCCCAAATCTGAAACAAGAAAACTTTGTTTTATGTGCCCATATTTTGGCAGAATTAGCTGTAAAAATCATACAAATATATTGAGTTGTGCAACAGACAAGTAAAACTGTTTGTGTCTTGATATTATGTCTCAGACAGTCTGAGAATTTCACAAACTTAGTATTAGATGTCAAATTTTTATTAAATTATCACCATAAATACAGTATCTTCTGTCATTTTAACAAATTATGTAAATTTGACATGATCTGCTTGTTTCAAAGCCAAAGCCACATCAGCTTATAGGCATCAATTTGTCTGTAAAGTGTATCCAACCCAAAATGTCTTGTCTTATGAATAAATTAGTTAAAAAAAAACAAAATATATTATATATATATATTTAAAAATATTACTGTAGTTCTGTCATATGTCACTTTGTCACAGTCTGGAAGTACATTTCCAAAATCCACAAACTCAGACTGTTGTGTTTAATCACTTAAGACTGAAACTGATCCCAGTGGATGTTGGACATAAGGCATGTTGCATATTTAAGATAAAAACATTCCCCTTCAAATGTAAAAAAAAATCTATCTGTACTTTTACACCTGTGTGGAGAGATAGTGTGGGATAGTAGAGACAGACAAAACGAAGACCAAGAGAAAAAGAGACCACCAAAATAAACTCTATGCTTGTGATGAATGTTCAGCTCAGAAATAGAAACCTCATCCTTCTTTCATCCTGTTTCACCCGGTTATCTCTTCTCACTTACTTTTTCCTTTCTTTCCTCCATAACTCAAATCATCTCTATCTCTCTGTACCTGTCTGTGGCTCTCCTCAGCTTTCTATCTCATCCTGTCTCACTCTCAGAGAGCATGCCATCTTTCTAATCAAAGCTGTTCATTCTCCTTAGAAAATTTCCCTCTGATGGATTTTCTCTCCAGTCCATGTTGCATAAACTGCTGTTTTCATGTTTTTCATCATAAAGGTTTTTCAAATATAAACAGTTTAGGGTAGATCGGCAATTCACACGCAGAAATGCAGCTGTTGAATTGTTTCTTTTGTTTGTGTTTTCACACTTTACTACATACTCGGTTCATTATATGTAGGAATTTCTAAGGAATTGTAAAAGAGATTAAAAATAAGAACCATTATGAGACCAATAACATAAACAGATGTCTCAAACAACATTGTGAGATTACAAAAAAAGGGTTTTGACACCTTTTGACCACAGAATGCTATACTGTAGGTGTTTTATTAATAAAAAAGACAGATAATAAATCTACAAGAAAGTAATTGAGTAAATCGTTTAACAGATAAAATGGAAAAAGCAATTAATTTTTTGTTCATGTTCTTGTATTAACATTCGTGTTTGTGTATTTGTTTGCGTAGATTAATAACTGGCTCTTCCAGACTTTCCTGGTCTTTCATTAAATTTGTCTTCACACACATGCTCATGCACAAACGTACATCTCGATAATATCCAAGATAGTCCTAAATGTGTGTATATGTGCTTCTGAGTGTGCCTCTCATGAATCAAAGATAATTATCTGAGTCAATATTTAACCAGAACAATATCAAGCACCACTGATACTATTATCACATCTTGGTGCCTGTCTTTCTCACTCATACCCATCTGGCTTTGCTCTTGCTGTCTTGCTTTTTCTTCCTGTCCTACACGCTCCAGTGTGTTTTGATTACTGGCTGTGTGTATGTGTGTGTGTGTGCTTGGAAATAGAGCAGGATGGGCATTTTTGGGGGGAAGAAGGATCACAGATGGGCCTTGTCAAATCTCTGTACATCTGGCTTTGTTCCTGTCCAATTTTACGCACACACACATATACCCACACACACACAAAGTGTACGCAGGCTTATGTTTAGTGCACTTTCTCAGTCACGAAGTTTCATTCTACAAATACAAGTATGTGCATTTAGAGTTTTGAGTTGTGGCATACAGACACTTATTTATGCATTCACGTTTATGAAGACCAGAGTGCATCAGAAATCCACTTGGACACACACAGATGCACTGTGCAGCAGGACACAGCGGGTATGGACTCCTGTTGTGTTTTATGGTTGCCAAAGTAATGATGCCAGAGAATCTGGACTATGCCAGATTTAATGTTAGCCAATGGCATACCATTGTAAGACAGTGTGCCAACCCCAACTTGTAGTATAGCGCCTCCTATTGAGCTGAGACTACTCTGTACTGACTGAGAATAAAGATAAAAAGATGTAGCAAAAATAACACACTGGAATTGTTGCAGTTGAAACAAAAAAATAAATAAAAACAAAATTTTTCTCATCTGTTACTTTGAGAACCAATGAGAGAACAATAAAGTATATAGGGAGACACTGTGATTTAAAAAGTCAGTGTCTTATCTTTAAGATGTTATTGATGCCATCCAAGGGTCAAGTTTTGCCTGCATGAGGAAGCCCTGCATGTGTATGTGTGTCAGCTGCTCAGGAGCCCCGTACAGGACTGAGACATATGTTTCATGAGATTCCTGTGGACACAGAAACACACATGCAGGGGCTTCAAGGACACCCACAATGATGGAAAAACAGAGCTTGCAAAAACGAATTCATTGATGTTTTTTAACCACACGATCCTGGGATTATTTAAAACGATGTGTTTAACAATTTACTGTTATTGCTTGTGACACTGAGCAGTAACGAATAATGTAATCCAAAACAGGAAGTTGCTTATTTTTTAATGCTACAGACTCTGCACAATGTTGGAGTTTATTTCTAAAAATGATCATGACTTCACTCTCATAAACTTATAGGATCAAAGTATTGATCAAGCTAAGAAAGTTGCATTGTTGAACTTACTTGGAAGTCTTTGTTTTATCATCATAGTTTTGGAACTTTCCCGTTAAAGTGTTGTGCATACACTGTACCACATACATTTATTTAAAAGATCCTGACTGGGAAGTCTCCTGTGTCATTTGTGTTGAACTAAATGCAGTCATTGTTTGTAGCGGTGAAATATCACCATCTTCAGTCATCCAAACCGCTGTCTTTGTGCAAAATTTAGCAGATATTTTACCATATTTTTCACTTTCTCCAACTTTCTGTTGTTTTCTTCTTCATCCACCCCCATTTCTTCCCTTTATTCTGTTGCTCACTTGCTGTCTTCTGTTCCCTCTGCTTGTCTCTCTGCCTTTAAACTTATCCCTACGTGCCCACGCACCATAACCAAACCAGCCTGCTTATTCATTTTACACTGAGGTATCAGTTTATGTCTCTGCTCTTATTTTTTGTGTAGTTTTCTCAGTATGACTTGCCCCAGACAGCGCAATTCTGTCCCACCCTCATTATATTTTCACACTCCGCTTCCCTAGGACACAAAATACAGACACACGCTTTTCCACACAAATTCCCTACTGCATGTCTCCGTTTTCTTTGTTCCAGCATTGTTTCAGTGGAAATCCCTTTGTCCAGTCATTGTATAGGAAGATGTGATTTTAATATTATTCTTACAGCAGTATGTAAATATCTCTCATTTTGCTAAGGTCAGTTGTTGAAAACACTCTTGCACAAACAAAAGTTTTTCTTGTGATAATTTGTTGCAAGGTTGAAAGCAAATATAGTACTCTACCCATTTAACATTTATTGTCTTTTTATTTCCTTCCATACTAAAGATTGCGCCAAAAGCATAGGTAACAGCTAGTAAATACGCTGGGTTTGGCTAAGAGCCTAACAAAACTACTCTAAAGTGTTATTTTAATTTTCTTGGGATTCACATAATTTAAAAGTATGACGTTAACTTCTTTAAAGTTTTCAAAAATTTTAAATGCTGAAAAAGTTGAATACTAACATCAACAAAGTTTTTGTGGAGGCGTCCTGGTTGACTCGTCCATATCTCATTGTACCTTGTACAGTGACAATAAAGGCTTTCTATTCTATTCTATTCTATTCTATTCTATTCTATTCTATTCTATTCTATTCTATTCTATATGGTGTTTTTTTTTTCCTCCAAATCTGACACCAACTCTGTTGCAGACCCATTAGCTTCTTGCTGGTGTGATTTACCCATCCTCAGAAATTTAGACACATGTCATGAGATGTTAACTGTTAACAACTTTGATCCTCTCTGGATCCAGAAAAAAATGAATTACAGTGTGGCAAAATTTAATTGAATCAGGCTTTTTTATAGTGCAAATGCCACACAAAGTATAAAAGCTTTTCCTGTTTGTGTACAGATTCATATAGATTTAGCTCATTGGTCTTTTACACAGTTTTCTCTATTATGTGCTTTTTTGCAGTATTTTAAGCAAAGTGAACCGAATAAAACCCCTGGTACCAACGGTAACTTTGCTAAGCTAACTTGATCAAATGTCTATACCTACGTAACTAAAATATCAGGTATAGGCACACACTAAAGGGGTGTACTCGTTCAAAGGTGTGCGTGTATCATTCATTGTTGCTACACATTAATCTAGACCCTTGAACCAATTATCAAGTCATATGCTTTTTATAATAATGTTTAAACTTCCAATTGTGTAGCATATCGTATTGTGATCTTATAGCAGTTTAGGTAGCTGTTATATTAATGGGATTTTTTTTCAAGAAAAAACTTTGAAAATATGTGAATGTAGCTAGATATGTTTTAGTGATTCATATTAAGATTAAGAAATTATTTAAAAATATTTCTGATTAAGTATGTCTGGCAAATATGAGAGTAGAAAACTTGTCAAACTTTGCTCACTATCAAAGTATGTTTTCAGGGTCTGAAATACATGCACCCAACTCTTTGCTATGAAAAAATTAGGCTATTTGTAAAACCAGATAAACTAAAATAAAAGTTGTGGGTCATGTTGGCATTTAGCCAACATTCACATTCAGAGAGGTTAAAAGAACTGAGCAGTTTTGTGGTTTGGTGCCTAGCAAAATGCTATGCCAACTAGCCAAACAGATGGAGGATGAAGATTAGTTATTCAAACTCCCAGCACAGCATTGGAAGCCTGTGTCTACTTTGGAAATAAAATACTACTCTCAAAATCCCAGTAATCCCTCCTTCCAAATTTCCAGTGTTTCTGAAATGTCTTGTAAAAGCACTTGGAAAGGAATACATATGAAAATATATGGAAATAAACTGCCAAAGTGCAATAAGTCATTTCTAATATATGCTGGTGTTTTCACTTCTTGCAAAAAACAAAAACAAGAAACAAAACCTGATGTATGAATGTAAACTTCTATGCTGAGTCAGTCATTTGTATACACAACTGTGAGCTTGTGTTTTTATCATTTCTCCAAGGAGAAGAAGTGTTAAGATATACCATATAGCCTACTATGATCTGTGTCTGTGCCAGTGGGCGGCGATGAATGTGTAAATTTGTCTAAAAAGGCTAATAGATGTGTGCAAGGATTTACATTGTAGTGCGAATCCAATGAAGCTGCTTTTTGAAAGGTAATAAGACTTTGATTTGTGAATTTCTAAATGAACACTTATTAGCATCATTAAAATTGTTACAAATATTGACAAAATTTTGAATTTATTTTTACACTTTTCCTCTTTCCCTTTTTTTTGGTACCATGTATTTGCTGTCACTCAGTTGTTACTCTCCTTTACTCTCTTTTCATTATTTTCAACCTTCCTTCTTTGTCATCTATTTCTCCACAGTGTCTGACAGCCCATCAGGAGCAGCAGGGAGTGGACCAGGCGGAGGGTCGGACTCCTACCAGCCTCGTTTCTCCTCCTCTCTTCCTACCTATCTCCCAGTCCAGTGCCAGATAAGTGGTGCTGACTCCGCCTTCTTTCTGCGGGAGGCTAATCAGGAGGTCATGCGAAATGGCAGCCTGTCAACACGGACTGAGCCTTTCTTTCTTCACCAGCTGGAGCCGGGCATTGCTGCGCCACAGTCCCTGCCAAGCGTCAACTGCAGCTATGGAAATCTGAGTGTGGAGCAGCTAATCCCTATAGAACTTCTTCAGGGTCCTCCACCACATCTGTTCATCTCAACCAACCAGGTGACACTGAATTGGAAAGTCAAAGGTCAAGTGGTAGTGCCTAAAGTGGGGTCAACAAGACCATGGATTCAGGTATTTGCAGTTTAGTGTTCCTTGAGATATTCACAAATGTACCGATTGAATTCGAATGATTCAGTGTAATTGGGTTTTTATCAGTTTAGTTGTTGCTGCCTTTGGTGTAAAACGCAGGCCTTTTTGTAACCTGGAGCCATGAGCTAAAACATTTACAACAGTGAAGATCTTTGACAGTGTTTTTGGCTAATGAATTTCAAAAAAATATTATGAGCAACAGAAATAAACCAAATTTGCACGCCCCCCACAAACAACCCATGTGCAGAAAATAAAAGTTTACTTTTTCAGTTCTGTTTTAAATAATTTCCTGTCTTTTCTGTTAAGTATATTTGGCTCAATAACAATTGATGCAACCTTGAAGAAAACAGTTTTTACTGTACGTATGTACATAATATATTATATTGCAAAGTCAGTTCATCTTTTAAAAACTAAAAGAGACACAGTAATTTCTGATCAGCCATGTAGTCTCACTGCCGAAATCCACCTCTTATGATACTACATGTATCTATTCTCTCTGTAGGTTCTATTTTATCTGATTGGGAGGCGTTGGGATGAGCCTGACCCGCCTCCTCCATCTCTTCTCCCATGTATCAGAGCCTTGGCCATCCGTGACATCAGTGAGGCAGCACCTTCAGCAGGCTGCCGTCTTATGGGACCATCTGGCATCTGTGTTGTCCGACTGGAGATTCCACCAGCTTGGTTTACACCATCACAAGTGAGAAAAAGACCTCCTGAAGTGACTCTACCACCAGTGGAAGTGTATTACTCTATTATTCCAATGGAAGGAGCTGGCCAAGAGTGTCCATCCATTGTTAATGAGCCATGGAGAGCTCAGAGTCCAAATGTTGGGCCTCTTGGAGGCCTTGGCTTGGGCCTTGGAGGACAGTGGAGCCCGTTGGAGGATGGAGGCCTTCAGGACATGCTGAAAGCTGGTTCTGTGGAGATGAGCATAGGCCCAGTTTCTGCCAAAGGAGAAAAGTTGCATTTGGATGAAAATGTAGAGGTTCTTGTGCCACC
>SSNP01000089.1:2182438-2209752 GCA_006937955.1 Pachypanchax playfairii
TTCTATTCTATTCTATTCTATTCTATTCTATTCTATTCTATTCTATTCTATATGGTGTTTTTTTTTTCCTCCAAATCTGACACCAACTCTGTTGCAGACCCATTAGCTTCTTGCTGGTGTGATTTACCCATCCTCAGAAATTTAGACACATGTCATGAGATGTTAACTGTTAACAACTTTGATCCTCTCTGGATCCAGAAAAAAATGAATTACAGTGTGGCAAAATTTAATTGAATCAGGCTTTTTTATAGTGCAAATGCCACACAAAGTATAAAAGCTTTTCCTGTTTGTGTACAGATTCATATAGATTTAGCTCATTGGTCTTTTACACAGTTTTCTCTATTATGTGCTTTTTTGCAGTATTTTAAGCAAAGTGAACCGAATAAAACCCCTGGTACCAACGGTAACTTTGCTAAGCTAACTTGATCAAATGTCTATACCTACGTAACTAAAATATCAGGTATAGGCACACACTAAAGGGGTGTACTCGTTCAAAGGTGTGCGTGTATCATTCATTGTTGCTACACATTAATCTAGACCCTTGAACCAATTATCAAGTCATATGCTTTTTATAATAATGTTTAAACTTCCAATTGTGTAGCATATCGTATTGTGATCTTATAGCAGTTTAGGTAGCTGTTATATTAATGGGATTTTTTTTCAAGAAAAAACTTTGAAAATATGTGAATGTAGCTAGATATGTTTTAGTGATTCATATTAAGATTAAGAAATTATTTAAAAATATTTCTGATTAAGTATGTCTGGCAAATATGAGAGTAGAAAACTTGTCAAACTTTGCTCACTATCAAAGTATGTTTTCAGGGTCTGAAATACATGCACCCAACTCTTTGCTATGAAAAAATTAGGCTATTTGTAAAACCAGATAAACTAAAATAAAAGTTGTGGGTCATGTTGGCATTTAGCCAACATTCACATTCAGAGAGGTTAAAAGAACTGAGCAGTTTTGTGGTTTGGTGCCTAGCAAAATGCTATGCCAACTAGCCAAACAGATGGAGGATGAAGATTAGTTATTCAAACTCCCAGCACAGCATTGGAAGCCTGTGTCTACTTTGGAAATAAAATACTACTCTCAAAATCCCAGTAATCCCTCCTTCCAAATTTCCAGTGTTTCTGAAATGTCTTGTAAAAGCACTTGGAAAGGAATACATATGAAAATATATGGAAATAAACTGCCAAAGTGCAATAAGTCATTTCTAATATATGCTGGTGTTTTCACTTCTTGCAAAAAACAAAAACAAGAAACAAAACCTGATGTATGAATGTAAACTTCTATGCTGAGTCAGTCATTTGTATACACAACTGTGAGCTTGTGTTTTTATCATTTCTCCAAGGAGAAGAAGTGTTAAGATATACCATATAGCCTACTATGATCTGTGTCTGTGCCAGTGGGCGGCGATGAATGTGTAAATTTGTCTAAAAAGGCTAATAGATGTGTGCAAGGATTTACATTGTAGTGCGAATCCAATGAAGCTGCTTTTTGAAAGGTAATAAGACTTTGATTTGTGAATTTCTAAATGAACACTTATTAGCATCATTAAAATTGTTACAAATATTGACAAAATTTTGAATTTATTTTTACACTTTTCCTCTTTCCCTTTTTTTTGGTACCATGTATTTGCTGTCACTCAGTTGTTACTCTCCTTTACTCTCTTTTCATTATTTTCAACCTTCCTTCTTTGTCATCTATTTCTCCACAGTGTCTGACAGCCCATCAGGAGCAGCAGGGAGTGGACCAGGCGGAGGGTCGGACTCCTACCAGCCTCGTTTCTCCTCCTCTCTTCCTACCTATCTCCCAGTCCAGTGCCAGATAAGTGGTGCTGACTCCGCCTTCTTTCTGCGGGAGGCTAATCAGGAGGTCATGCGAAATGGCAGCCTGTCAACACGGACTGAGCCTTTCTTTCTTCACCAGCTGGAGCCGGGCATTGCTGCGCCACAGTCCCTGCCAAGCGTCAACTGCAGCTATGGAAATCTGAGTGTGGAGCAGCTAATCCCTATAGAACTTCTTCAGGGTCCTCCACCACATCTGTTCATCTCAACCAACCAGGTGACACTGAATTGGAAAGTCAAAGGTCAAGTGGTAGTGCCTAAAGTGGGGTCAACAAGACCATGGATTCAGGTATTTGCAGTTTAGTGTTCCTTGAGATATTCACAAATGTACCGATTGAATTCGAATGATTCAGTGTAATTGGGTTTTTATCAGTTTAGTTGTTGCTGCCTTTGGTGTAAAACGCAGGCCTTTTTGTAACCTGGAGCCATGAGCTAAAACATTTACAACAGTGAAGATCTTTGACAGTGTTTTTGGCTAATGAATTTCAAAAAAATATTATGAGCAACAGAAATAAACCAAATTTGCACGCCCCCCACAAACAACCCATGTGCAGAAAATAAAAGTTTACTTTTTCAGTTCTGTTTTAAATAATTTCCTGTCTTTTCTGTTAAGTATATTTGGCTCAATAACAATTGATGCAACCTTGAAGAAAACAGTTTTTACTGTACGTATGTACATAATATATTATATTGCAAAGTCAGTTCATCTTTTAAAAACTAAAAGAGACACAGTAATTTCTGATCAGCCATGTAGTCTCACTGCCGAAATCCACCTCTTATGATACTACATGTATCTATTCTCTCTGTAGGTTCTATTTTATCTGATTGGGAGGCGTTGGGATGAGCCTGACCCGCCTCCTCCATCTCTTCTCCCATGTATCAGAGCCTTGGCCATCCGTGACATCAGTGAGGCAGCACCTTCAGCAGGCTGCCGTCTTATGGGACCATCTGGCATCTGTGTTGTCCGACTGGAGATTCCACCAGCTTGGTTTACACCATCACAAGTGAGAAAAAGACCTCCTGAAGTGACTCTACCACCAGTGGAAGTGTATTACTCTATTATTCCAATGGAAGGAGCTGGCCAAGAGTGTCCATCCATTGTTAATGAGCCATGGAGAGCTCAGAGTCCAAATGTTGGGCCTCTTGGAGGCCTTGGCTTGGGCCTTGGAGGACAGTGGAGCCCGTTGGAGGATGGAGGCCTTCAGGACATGCTGAAAGCTGGTTCTGTGGAGATGAGCATAGGCCCAGTTTCTGCCAAAGGAGAAAAGTTGCATTTGGATGAAAATGTAGAGGTTCTTGTGCCACCCAGTCCAGTTCGACTTGGCAAAACAGTGTCTTTTGGCATCTACATGAAGACAGCTTCAAACCAAGACCAGTTTACATTAAGGTAGGACAATAAGTGCTTTCACAGAAATTATTGGCTTCATTTTTCTTTGGAACACAACCTTCTTGTCTAATTATTTATCTTGGTCTCTCTGGTTCTTTTCACTATCAGCTCTACATTTTCCTTATTATGTGCCCTCTTTGATTTTTAAACACTGACACCTCTTGAGGCTGATTGCTGTTGTTTGTTCAGCCTCCTTCAGGAGCAACTAATGCAAATAACAACTTTGTGAATATTTATAACTGATCCAAGGACAATTTAAAAAACCCCAAACAAACAAAACAGAAAACAATGAAAGAAGGAAATTGTGACTCGTGACTTACTAAAGGTTGGGACAACAAAAAAAAGGAAGACAAAACTGAGATCTTGGTTACTGAGACAAGAGAAGTTGTAATCTTAATGGGTCTCGTGTGGACATTAAAAGTCCAAGGTACATGGTTTTCAACAGAGGACATATATTTATTGGCTGTATACCAGAAGATTTTGTCAAAGTGACAAAAAGTTCACAACTACTAATCCAGAGTAAGGATGCATATTTTATTCTATCCCTTCATCCTCAGTTCCCCAAGTTTAGAGATTTTAGGCAGACAAATGACGTATGTGCAAATTCATCGTTCTATCAAGTGAACACTGCTGTGGCTGGATATAGCATACGGTAGCTGTAGCAATTTTCCCATGAGGATCTATATGAGTATTTAGGTGAGTAATTTACACACATTACTAGTGTTTCAGAAGCAAAAATAGAAAGTATAGAAAATGAAAACACACCAAACAAAGTTATACTTTGGGATTTTTTCAAATCATGTGCACGCATTCATAGTCCACCACAAACAGGATCAGAGACAAGGGGCAGCTCTGGCAAAGTTCAACCAACACTGGGAATGAGGTTCTTTCAGCATAGAGAATGTGGACACGGCTCTTACTTTGATTTTTGAGGGACTGGATAACCATTAGAAGTGGCCCATCACCCTCTCAGCAACTTCACAAGGGTGAAGATCTGATCCACAGTTTCACCACCTGAATAAACGGTGCTCCTCCTGAATCCAAGGTTGGGTCTTAGCCTCCTTTCCAACCTTAGAATAAACTGTCCTGTGGAGGCCCCTATGGTTGATACTCTCCAGTCCCCTTGTTTAATTGATGCACTTCTCTGTGAACAATAATTCATGAGGTCATTTAAGGATGTTGAAGGACAGGAACAAGTGTTGTGCTGCACTGTATTTTACTTCTGGCTGACACACACAATCAAACCAACTCACACACATGTTATCTACAGACAGAGGAAGCAGAAATACTTCAGAAACATGCCACACTGTTTTTCTCCTCTGTGCATGTTTGATCCCTTTAAACATTAATGGGCACACACAGGTTTGATATGTATAGTGTTAGTCATTATTAGCAGCAGCGCTAATGCACAACCACACTCGTACATAGGTTCTTTTAAATGTGTGATTATATAAATGATGAGTTACTACATTCTGTTTTTGTCTTCTGTGTAAGAATTCTGGCATCTTTATGTATAAATGTACTCGTGTCCTGTTGCAAAAAGCAATATTTAGCAGGTTGTATCATAAACTTGTGTGCAAATGTTTTAAAATTATTTTTAAAGCAAAGTTTAAAAGTTTAATGGAAGATCCACAAATCTAAATCTTTTTTTTTTTGGCATGTGTGTTAAGTTTGTGTGTGTCCTACCTGCAGTTCTTGCCCTCTGCCCGAGCATACACTCTGATGGATAATCTTCTATGTCAGAAGCACAGTCAGACATGTAATAAGGCTTAAGTGGATCTCATTTGTGTGCTTGAGTGTGTGCATGTGCGTATTTATGTGTGTGACACATAATAAGCCTTAAGTGTGCTCCATTACACTGAGGTGATGTGATTATGATAAACTGCTCAGGATATGAGGGGACACGAAGAGAGGATAAGCACAGGATCCAGTCAGAGGTAAAAAAAAGAGGAAAGAAAGGAGGAGAATGGGGAACAATATTTAAAACAACTCAAAGTTTAAATGAGAGAAACTGATAAAGACTGTAAGAAAAAACTATCCTCACGTTTGTTGCATCCTCTCAGTTTTAGCAAAAGAAAAGCAAAGTTGAGATGCAAGGACAGACGTCTAGAAGCAGTGCACAGTTGTAGAGCTAAAGCTGTGGCTGTAGACATGAGGGATGGACAGTTACAGCTTGTAAATCTGCTTCAGGAAAGATTGGCACATGTTTGGAATAATTTTCATTCCTAAATAGTTTTTCCTCCATTCCGGTCAACATTTCTGACAAGATTTTAATATACTTTTTTAAGCAGGAAACACAATTTATGCTATGTTAAGGCCATGTTTCATTTATTTTGATTAGCTTTTTATGGGTTAAGAAAATAGAATGAGATGGAATAATAACAGTAAAAGGACAGTAACTGATAATAGCGCTTATTTTTGTCCAATTTGATCCTTCACAAAAGGAGTGAATTGTTAAAGCATCAATGAATCGTACTAAAGGACATAGATACAATACAAAATTTGATCATTGCAAGTGGTTTTCTGTAAAATCTTGCTTTGGAGTTTTTACAAAGTGCTACAAATTACTGACAAATAGTAAATTTGTTGTATTCCAAGTAACTTAGTTAACATTTCTTTACACATGCCACTGGGTGCTGATAAATTGCTGCTCTACTAATCATCTTAAATTAATTCAGCTTTTTTCATGAGTTTAACTGACATCTCCTTATGAGGGATGGACCTAAATTTCTCAAAACACTTTTGGTGCACATGACTTGGATCTTTATCACTTAGTGAGATTTTAGGAAAAGTAGCTCAGAATTAAGTACTTTTTCATCTGATATCATGCCAAGAAAATAACCCTCATGATGCTGATGAGCGAATGTGAGTATGTCCAGCCACAATAAATTGCACATATATTTCAGCCTCAAGATCATTAAACAGCATAAATGCAAAAAAAGAAATAGCACACAATGGAATAGAAAGATTTTAAAGGTGTGATTCATACTGTCTCCACTGTTACTGAAAGCAAAGAAAACTGTCTACATTTCTGAAACATTACAGAGCAGATCTATTGACAAGGTAAGTAAAGTCATGCCAGCCATTTCCTTTACCACTTCATCCATTTCAGGGCCTCTGGTGCCAATCTCAAGTGGTCACTGGGTGAGAGGTAGAGTTACAGCCTGAGTAGGTCATCAGTCCATCACAGGACCACATAGAGACAGACAACAATTCACACACACTCATAGGGTCAATTCAGATTGCCAATTAATAATCATGCATATATTTGGTCTGTGGGAGGAAGCCAGAGTCCCTTGGAGAAAATCCATGCATGCACAAAGAGAACATGAAAAATTCTGTGCTGAGAGGTCCTGGCTGGTTTTGAACTCAGGACCTTCTCACTGCAAGGCAACAGTGCTGCCAACTGCACCAGAGTTCAGCCCTGCTAAAGTCAAGTTCCATGCAAACTGCCCAAAAAATTAAAGATCTTTTAATTGCAGTTCTAATCTGTGCATTTGGAAAACTCTCCTGTTGGCTCTCATAGAATCTTTATTGAGAGAAACTATTCCTTGCATACCAACATGAAGACACCATCGTATTAGCACCTCAGAATTCACTCAACAAGCAAATATTTGCTTTTGGTTTCTAAAAATGCAAAACACATCAAAACTTGATAAAATGAGTTTAATTCACTGTAATATCATTTAGCTAAATGTATTATAATCTATAAAACAGCTGAAACCTGTTGAACCATGATTGGTAAATCATTTCAGCAACATTCACCTGTGGTGATCTTGGCACACTTGAGGGTTACAGTGATCAGTATCTCCATCATGTTTCTGTGTCTGAGATGTTATAACAGATTGGAACCACAGTTATTTAATCTTATTTACCCTCATGCTAGTGTTTTGTCATTTTATTTATTCTTATTCACTTAGTAATTTTACCAGGAAACTCTGTGCATCATCCAGCAGCAATGAACTGGATCAGGAGCACATTCATCTTCTGTGTTGAAACATTAGTCTGTTCGCATATTAGAAGCTTTAGTATCGATCAGTTAGATCCAGTCCACCCCTTTTAATTTGAAAAATCAAGTAATAGTGCTATCACACTTTTATTCCCCTTTTAATCAGAACACATAGTGCTCTGGTCCATTTTATACATGACAACATTTACTTGGTTAAATTTGTAAATAGCT
Organism: Pachypanchax playfairii; assembly: GCA_006937955.1. Taxonomy (NCBI): domain Eukaryota; kingdom Metazoa; phylum Chordata; class Actinopteri; order Cyprinodontiformes; family Aplocheilidae; genus Pachypanchax; species Pachypanchax playfairii. The sequence goes on from SSNP01000089.1 coordinate 2,189,854, forward strand.
GCTTCTTACAGCAAATATAATATGCTGTTATTGTCAGGATTCAGAAACCAGCTATTCTGTGTATTTAAACGGCTATAAAAATGCCAATGAGCTACAGTTTAAGTAATATTCAACCAATTACACAAAGCTGTCTTTTATGTTTGGCAAACCCAGCAATTTTCTTTAAAAAGCTTCAATAATTTTTATTTTTCTGGCACTAGTTTTTATCTTTTGTTTTGGTTTGTGAATCAGCATTTGAGTTTGATTGTGGTCGTAGTGGAGGATTAGCAGATATTTTCCTGGGATCAGAGGCGAGACATATTTCTAAGGACCAGCTAGTAGTCCCTGGTGGTTACAGAGCACAAAGCTTTGCCCTCTGTGTGTCTCACACACACAGTCACACACTTTCAAACACACACAGAGTTGATCCTGCTTTTATACCGTAGTTCCACTATTGATTTTGCCTAAATGCTCTTTTTTATCCAACTAAAGAAGATTTAATCCTTTATATTTTTGACTGCATTCATCTGTTCATGTCTGAACACATAAATACAGGTCGATTGTAGGTTCTGCTTTAAAACACATTATATAATATGCTTATTCAGCTCTTCTTGAGTCTCTTCTTCAATCCAAGAATGCACTAACGTTTCAGAGATCCTCCAAATGAAAAGGAAATGCTGTGTTAGTTACTGAAATCTGTTACATCCCACACTGAAGTAATACCTTGAATATAATGTGTGCATAAGAGCCGGTGTTCCTTCACCTCTGCCTTTTGTTGACCATCATTTCTGTCCCACTTCTATGTATTATATTTCTGCAGCCAATCTTTGATATCCGTTGGTCCAGGTTTACTTCTGTTCCCTGTCTTTATCTCATTTTGATGCTCTTTGTAGGCAGCACTCTAAATAATCACCTCCGCCATTAAAAAGGCCCCAACACAGCATACACAAGTGCTTATACACATCCTTCTGTCCCAGTGTTGCAATCACATTATTATTGTAAAACAACCACTTGTTGCATACACTAAGCAGCATTAGGATTGTCATGTTCAAACTGGAAAAGGCACCTTTTTGTCTTCAAATAAACTGAAACTTCTTTGACTTTAACAAACAAACACTTTTAACAGGTAAACCTTTTATTTTTTTCAGTGAGTGACAGCTGTGGCAAAAAGTTAGCTTTATACAAATGAAATATTCTACTTAAAAATTAGGCAATCTCTAAATAATAAAAAAAAATAATCAACACATGGTCTTTTAGACTTAAGCCATTTTTACTTTCTGTTTCATTAATCTAATTCTGCCAATTGTACTGAATTTAAAACCACTTAACAGTTTTAAGCGCATACTTTGCACGTGACAACATAAGTCTAAATCCCTCTCTGTCAGACAATTTGACAGAGAACTTTAGTTTGACTGGATTTTTCTGTAACATATTAATGCTTTAAAAAAAATCAGTTATTAATAACACATTATTCACAAGATCAAGGTTATTCCAACTCTAATACAAAGTAAATATGTTGCCAAATACATCAATATAAATCACATCACAGTATGACTGTTAAATAGTTCGCCATGTTTTCACAGTGTCTGATGCAGAATAAATTTATATTTATTCATTCAGTTTTTCTTTTTATTCAGGATTATCACATTTGAGTGCTACTCTCTTGAGGAGGTTATTATCACTCCATAGTAACTAGTGTGAAAGTGTCAGAAGTAATTAAAAAAGTCATGATGGGGTGTTAAAGGGTTGCTATGTAAATACAAAAAATATGTTAACGTAATTGGAATCAAAATCATAAATTTGCAAGTACATATGCAGCACACTTTAAATCATTAGATGGGGGCAGATGCACAAAAAAGTGCAAAAAATCTTGCAGGGCTAAATACAAAAATCCCACAAATGCAGCTGATAAATCAAATTCATCACCAGCAAGAAGGAATTTTCATGAAATTATGCAGAAATCTGTCAGTAAAAAGTAAAAAAAACACACTAAGGCAATAAATAATGTTCTATAAATAATGTCAGTCTGAAATTCAATTAATCTCTAAGTGTTATAGCATCAAGGTCTAGATGAACTGTGTCTGTTGGCCTATGAGCTAAAGCTGGAAGTCAATGTGTTAAAATCTGGTTTTTGGTTTGCAGTTCTCACATAATTGAACATGAGTATACATGATGCTGAACATTACACGCTTGATGTTCCACAACTGCTATAGTGTACAGTCAAACAATCCTTAACTCCAAATTAAATTTAAATAAATAAATGATCATAAAATAATTTAAAAAATCCTTTCCAAGAAAGAATAGCCAACATAGTTGTATATTTTTGTTTTGTTAGATTTGGCTAAGACAATCACCAGGTGTTTCATCATTATAGCCATTTTACTGTATTAGAATACAAAATAAACAGTTTAATGCCTGATTATACTGACTTGTTGGTCAAAGAGGCAACAAGTTAAAGTCAGAGATTTAGTTTATACTGTACTGAAGAAGCACAATACAGGCCTCCTTCTAATCTGTCGGTATTGGTACAGAGAATATTGCCAGGAATGGCTCTAAAAATCACACAGGAAGAACAGTTTTCATACACAAACATATACACACAGTGTCAACTTATTTATAAACTTGAATGCAAGAACTAAATTGAAAGAGATGCAATGTTTATTGCTTGGTATTTTATATAGGTCAATATTCAAGTAAAAAAAACTAAACTAAATTTTTCCCATTTAACATTTGTGTGGCAACACATGGATTAATTCCACCAACCACACCTCATTGTCTCCTACCTACGGGTTTTTTTTTTTTTCATTTAGAACAAATTTAAAGTGCTTATGTCAAATTTGAAGCATGACATATCAGGGTCTTCATCCTTCAATTATTCTCTTACTTGTGGTCTTGCATTGGCATTCTTTAATTATCTTCTTTAATCAGGGAAACTATTAAAATCAGACTAAAGCAAACCAATAGGGGAGATGAACACAAACACTCTGCTCTTTGTCAATCTAACTGAAACTGTCACTGGTATCTGTTTATTCCCATAATCCACCCTGTGCTATCGTTCTACCTACAGCAGTCCCACTTTACTTTCTCTCCACTCTATCCCTTCACTCTCCCTGTCACCACCTTCCCTTGATTCCCTTTCCTCTTTTACTCCCCCTGTCTCGTTCTTTCAATCTGAAATCGGTTCTGAATATTCATGAGGGTGTTTGCATTGCTGGCTCCTGAAAGAGGCTGAGTACACAAAGGTGACAGCCATCAGCCTCAAGATAGCACCAGTGTTTGTGCGTTTTGGGGCTACACATTTGTGTGAGGGCAAGGAAAACAAACACGAGTAAACACAGAGGCGAGAAATTGAATTGAGGACAAACTAGGAGGAACAAAGTAAGACAGACAAAGGTAGTGTTTTGGCTGCCTCACTTGCAAAGTAATTGACATTATCACTAAAATTGTAATTAACTCTCAGAGTATGAGAGTATGTTTGAATTTGTGTATTTTTTGTTTGCTTTTCAGGCACAGGCATTGATATGACAGTGATCCTCTTTGCACATGCAGCACAGTTTCCAATCACACGTCACACATTCATTTAACTGTCTCCACACACAAAATTTCTCATTTCTCCTGTTTGTCAGCTTCCAGTACACCTCAGTCTCTTTTCATCTTTTCTTTGTGTTCCTCTGTTGCTCTTTAAGTCTGGGTCTGCCATTGCCAGTTTCAGGATGCTTGATATGCAAATGCCTGGTTGGTTATCTTGTTGTGTTTATTGTTTCTGCCACTTGCTGTTGCAGGATAGAGGAGCCCCATTTAGAAACTGGGCTTCTCTAAACAGCACGTGCATTCCTCTGTGCTGAAGATACACCAGTTGCTTGAATTTGCTCTTTCAAATGTTGGATATGTGGAGCTTTCATCTGTGTTGAGCATTTACCTTTAAGTTATCCTGGGAATTTAAGAAAAATGACAGTTTTGGGGGTGGGATTGCTTTTATTTTAACGAGGCAGATGAGAAAAAGCTGATATTTTCACTAATGAAAAAAAATTTCCCATCTGAATCTGTTTATTTTTTTTCCCTCTTGAACATTTTTTTTTTGGCCTGGGACTCATGAAACATATTGTCTGTTTTAGTATTCTGGGACACACTTGAAATAAGCCACAGATGTTCTTATTTTGGAAGTCCCAATTTTACAACAAGCTGGCTGTACTAAAGCTGAACTTTGGCTCATTCTCCAGTAGGGAAATTTACGCATTATGCACTGAATAGTTGCTACTTATTATTATTAATATTTTGCATGTCTGGTAGACATTTTCTTATTATAATTTTAGCTTTGCCCATTGAAACAGTGTTGCTTAGAACTTTACACAAGCACAAAAAATGAGAACAGTTAATGAATAAAAACACCTGAGTCTGGTAAAATATAGATTTTTTAAGTTAAATTGCCACAAAATGCTAAAAGCATCAGTGAAAATAACAACAAAAACATGCAGTTTTGTTTTGCATTGGATAGATTTAATTACAACACTAAAGTGAAATTTATTCTGTGGTTTGGTTAAAAAAGCTTTAAATGTTGCAGCTATGACATTACAATCCATGGCACTAGCTGTGACGTGGTTATAACAACCTCCACTAGTTCAGATTTCAGGACCAAATGTTGAATGAGAGAGACCTGGCTAATCCAAAGGCTCTGAACTTGGTGTGAGTAATTTTGTTTTGCAACACTGTAGACCTGATTAGTCTATTGAATATGATACATAAAGTACCAGACACAGTAAATATGCAAACATTTCTTGTAGTGTTTTCATCACTAAAAAATCTGTTTTATAGACATATTTGATAAATTATATTGGGTTGAACTCAAAGTGCGACAGGTTCTTTATTTTAATCAGTTTATTAAAGAGGATGTTAATATGAACAGTGGCCAGAATACAGGTTCACACAGGCAGCTGATTCACGGTCTTAACTGGCAAGGCAGAAACACCTGGTGTGGTCAAGCAGTCCAGATTCCTACACAGAGACACTCAGGCAGACAAGTCCAGAACACGATCCAATAATCAAAACTAGAGGACAAAAATAAGAGTTCACTCACGGTTAATTGATGGGCAGAAGAACAGACAGGAACCGAGGCAAGAGCAGGGTCAAAAAATGAGCAGGTATAACTCTAATCCAGGTAATTCAAAGTAGACAAGGTTCCAATGGGAATGGGGAAGAGACGAGGTCAGGTTCAGATGCATTAGGTAAGAGTTTGGAAGCGCAAGGCAATTTAACAAACATGCAATGATCATGTGACACACAGAGGTTTGAATACTAAGACAGACAGGTGTGTGGAGTGAGTGTGATTGGGGCGTGAGCAGATGCAAGACATCAACTAAATTATAATAATACAGGACAAGGTGAGAGAGTGAGTTAAGCAACACAAACATAATCACATGACTAAACACAAAGAGTTCTAAAACAGAGACTAAACCACAAAACAAATCAAATAAGAGTGAGAAGGTGTGGGGAAACACAGAACACAGGCAGACAGGTGACATGACAGAAAGAGACATTAAAAAACTATTCTAAACAAAGTACTTTTTAAAAGACACCTTATTGAGATTCAAAGGAAGATTTGAATCAGTTCAAAGAGTTCAAGACAAGTGGAACTATTTCAAATAACAAGCCAATCAAAAGAAACACACTTGATTGATGATGAAACTAATAAAGCTCCCATTTCTCCTCGTGTAAGATGTTCCTGTCCCCTTCTCGCACTATGACTCTACGACCTGGGACATTGGCATTTTTGTCAATACAGCGATGATTAATTTGAGAGCATCTCATACATACTGTATATACACACACAACTGCATGCAACAAAGTCATCACACAGAAAGTGTATGTTTGAAACAACTAATCTTAATGTTTATAAGGTGTATGGTGCATGTATGAGTATTAGGTCTTTAAATGATGTCATCTGTCCAACAGGCTTCCTTGTTGCAGTTCAAAGAATAACTTTTATTATCATTTTATTACTTATGTAGGAATTTACTTTCACAATAATTTCATTGCATATTTATTCAGTAAAGTGAATAGCATATGCTTCAGCTGCTACAAGAGTTTGAATTGACTTTTTTCTTTTTTTTGAGTAAATGCCTTATCTTTAGATGTTGAAAGTCAGAACTCCAAAACATGAATAGAAACTAAAATGACAAGTTTTTGCTTTTCTTTTTTCCCCCATCACATAATAACCTTATTTGATCTCAGGCAAGCGTGACTGTCTTCCTCTCCCCTTTTCAATTGCAAATCAGCCATTGAATGGCTGTCACATTTACCCACTGAACCAGCGAGCTACCATCAAAACTACTGATTTTTTCCCCCTCACATCTGGCTCACCATCCATGACAGTAATGACCGATGTGTTTTTGCAACAGGCACAGTTCCAACACAGCAGACAAAAAATCAGCCTGTAGAAATGTGTTGTCTCGGTTTTAGACACATGCTTCAATTGTGTTTTCAAGAAATAGGCCATTATACCAGTCAGCTGATCCCAGGAATATTTCAGTGCATGGCTACCTAAAGTTCAGCCAATTTGTGCTTAAGATTTCTCATCAGATCTGTCCAATGAAGTGTTTGAGTTCTATTCTGAATGGTATAATAACTAAAGAGACCTTCCTGGAAAGAAGGCTCATGTTCTTTATTCTGAACATGTCCCACACCTACAGATTAGATACAGTTTGATGAACCATTACAAAAAACACATTTCATCCCAAATCCTTTAAGGATTTCTTTAACTATTGCATCGGTAGAAGTTACCTTGTGTTTTTGTGTTACGTGACCTTTGTAAGCCCACATGGATGATATATCAAAGGGAACTGTTCCACTGACCCATGTAATCCAGTGGTGGCTTGTAAAGTAGTGTTCTTGGAAAGTTGAGCTTGTTCAACTGTTGCACTCGCTGTCTGTACACGAGTGTTGCCTAAAAGCATTCAACTTTAATCACAAATTGACTTATTAATGAGGGAACTGAAGAACATCCAAAGTCCCTTTGAGTTTAGGAGTTAATTTATTCCTCAGGAAACATTAGCGGGCTGGATTCCCACCATAGTAATCTTATTTATTGAAACTGATTGTTTTAAGTCACTGTCATGTTTTAGAAGGTTTCATATCACATCATGAAATAATTTTCATTCCATGACATTTGTGTTGCTTGACAAAAAAGTTGGGAAGATTTTAAACTTCATCAACATTTTTCACGACCTCATATCATTGATATTATGTACTGTAGCTCACAGGTAAACTTGGCTGGTTGTTATCACGTCTTTTCTTTTTATTGCGTATCTCTGTTGTTTTCTATCGTATTATTTCTTGCAGTGTTTTGTTGAAAGGGGCAGTTAATTTTTGAACTAGAACTTAAATTACATCCAGAACAGATGCTTCCTATTCATGCGGTATGGTATGAATACATGGCGAGCTCCATGATTGACCACCTTGCTTCATGTTTGCTCATTTATCAGTGCTAATTTGCCAGCTAATCTCCCTATTAAGCTCAGTGAGAACATTAGCCTAGCAAATTAGAGCTGATGAATGGGCTATTATTCATAGCAATACCCCCACTTCTGTCTAATTCTTTTCAGTTTCCTCTTTCCCTCTCGAACCCCCTCTCATTTTCTTTCATCTATATCATTATTGTACATCTTTTTCCATCAATTTCTATGTTCTTGTTCGATTGTGAGTATGTGTAATACGGTGATATGATTCTCAAGTAGTGTATGATTTTACATCATGCTCTACAAAATTTAGAAATCAGATAATAAAGTGACTGAGCTAATGAATGAATACATAAATGAACTTCATATAACCTGAACTGAAACTGTATGTATAACTCTGTAAACAGATGATAAAAAAATATTTGTTGGATGAATAGCTTGTTGAAAAAAACAAAGACATTGTGGATGCCTTTAGTCTTTATTATGTTTTCTACAGTCTTTTCTCCTCAAACACCCCTCACATCTAATTTTAGCAGTGCTTTACGAAAAATATGTTCCAGCTTATACACATTTATAACCATATGCACTGCTTTTCTCACACTTAAGTAGCATGTGGCATGTGGTTTGATCTCTTTTATGTTCTTTCCTTCAGAAAGTAATCTAGATTTCTAACATTACATTCCTTATAAAGACAAACCATGAAGTTCCAAGGCATGCAATTCTTTATATTCGCACATATTTCACTGGTAATGAAAGAAAATTGCAAGAACAAAAAACAAATAAATGATGGGGTATGAAAAAAAATGGAACAGTAAGGAGAAGACAAGTTGGAGCTTGTACAAGAGGAACAATAAAGGGAAACATATTTCTTCTTCTTAATTTCTTTATCTATATTCCTATAACGCTAATCTCATCTATTGTCTCTGACTGGCTCTCACTTACTCCCTTGTTTCTCCTCATTACCATTTATTATGTGTCCTAATTAATTTAAGTAGTCATCTTGTGATTAGTTGCCCAACAGCCTTGTGGAGGGACCATCTTTATCTGTCCATGGAACATGATCTGCCAGGATACCTTACTCACACACATACACACACTGAAATGTATTCATGCGTGCACAAACAAACACACAAAGAAACAAACAAAAAGATTGGCATAACAAGTTTCTCAGTTCCCAAAGGGAGAAAGAAACCTGTCCCGTATACACATTTTTTTTTTGACACCATAATCTTCCTACTCTTTTATTCAAATGTCCCTCGGCACATTTGAATTTTTCACCCTAACACTAAAATCAAGCCTGAATCCTCAGAAAATTACTTGTAATTTGTACATAGTTTAGTCCCTGTAGGCATCAGATGGTGTGAAATTATGATAATTATTAGCAAAAGTACGTTTTTTTAATTGTACTGTATTAAGACAAAAATTGATAAATATGCCACAAGACCTAAACAGTTTTCAGAATTTAAAGGTTGGAGGGTTTGAACAACTCAAATAGTAAAATTAGGCCAAAAATAAAACATTGATTTACTAAGGCATTTTTATTTGAATAAAAAATAGAAGAGTACTTAGATGTGCCAATAAAAGTATCAAACAAAGAACCAGAGGCAATCAAAGCTTCATTAAAGAAAAGCCAACTCTTTCAACTTTAGAGGTGCTTTTGGTATCAATGTGAAAAAGTTCCCAGAGCAAGTTTGATGTGATTTTTATTTAAGGTTTTAATATTTTTTTCAGAATTTCCCAAGATTATTTCAATAATTTTCTGAGGAATTATTAGTTGTTAATAATTAGTAACAATATTTTAACAAATAACTAGTTGCAGAATAAAATTAACTTATAAAATCCAAAATTAAATTAAATAAAAATGATGGAAACATAATTCTAGACCTTTTAAGTTTGTCATGCTTGAAGATACTGTGTGATTTTAGGAGTTTTTGTGTTTGTATGTGCAACACAGATATTATTAATTTGCATAAATGGATTGAATATTTGTAGCTAAATATTTATGTAGGAAGTTTGTTTAAAAAAGGTCTAAAAAGGTTTATCTATTAGTATATTAAGGGCTGCCGCTTCGTGGAGTTAAAAAGATTTTCATGGTAATCTTACCAGCAAAACTGTTAGATGTTGTGATGGAATTTGAGGCAAAGATTGGATGTGTACTTGTAAACTATAATATCAAGAAATGCTCTATTTTAAATAATTTATTGGATTCTTCTTCTTTAGTGATTATTTAGACTCATGAATACTGCTTATAGTTAGGATGACGTGGTTCTTTACTCTCATAGAAATCATCAGATTTTCAAAGTTAATAAAGTTCTACAGAAATAAGCCAGAAGGTGCAAGATGTAAAAAAAAAAAAAAAAAAAAAAAACATAATTCATTATCTGAACTTAGATTAATATTGTTATTTTGTCATTTATTGGTGATTGTCAAATAAACTTTTCCAAAATCAGACATAGATCTAATTTTAGATTAGAGGCAGTAAGTTGTTGCTTTAAAATGTCAAGAAAACTGCAAAAAAACACCTCTTGCCCACTATCCACTATCTTGCTGTCATTAAAAGTTTTAAAACAACTGTATGACTTACTTTATTTTTACATATTCATATTTTAATTCATAGTTTTGTTATTGTAACCCTGCATTTGACATTGGACACTAGTATTTCATTCATGTGAGTAAAAAAACTTTCTGCTTCCCTTAAGTTGAAAACTTTTTTTTTTTTATCAAGTCACTGTTACTGAGAGCAACAAAAGGTTAAAATGAGGAATCAAAACACAGCAGTTAAAGGTAAAAAAGTTAAGGGTTATTTATGACACACAACTCCTGATAAAAGCGGATTGTGACACCAAGAAAAAAGCTTCTTTTTATAATGGCGCTTCTGCACTTTTTGCAGTTGTCCTTTTAAAATGAGGCTGAAAAATATCACCAGCAGCAATGGCCCAAAAAGAAAAGTCATGTGCAGGAAGAATATTCTTCCAACAATAGAAATGCACAAGTGTAGCATATATGTTTTACTTTTAGGTGTCTTTTAAAGTTTATGGAACATCTGCAAGCTTGACTTTTACTCCTTCATAAAATGCAAAGTCTGTTCTGCTGCACTTCATGAACAACTCATGCAGTGAATGACACTTTAGAAAGATCAAGGTGTGCACAGCGAGCCAAAGATGGCAAAAAAAGGAAACCACCTGTTTTGGTGCACAACGCCATTGATGAAACCAAGAACAACGAACATAATTTAGCCTCAATGGATTTATTATTTGTTCCATGTGAAATTATTGTGCATTTTCTCAACCAATACAAAAAAGGGTCAGAGCATATCAGTGTGTGAAAAAAGAATGTTTGCAAAATGAAGAGATGTAAATAAAAGGAAAGACATCAGAGGCTGGAATAAGGTTTGAATTTGACATAAAAACAAAATGTAATAAAAGGAAATGGAGAGAAAGAAAAGTTGGATTCATTTGTTGATCGACTTCTTACTCAATTCAAACAAACATAAGATAAATAAGCATTAATCTAATTTACCATGTTGTCCTAGAAATTAGAATAGTCGTGTGTAACATTCTGTATAGAAAGTAAAAAACAACAACACAGTTTTGTTCTTGGTATTTAACTTAAAATAGAAGTTACTTTGTACATTTGTGCTTTTGTGTGTGTAGACTAGAAAAAAATTAAGATATAAAGGAAGAACGAGTGAGAGAAACAGTGGAGAGGGACAGGGAGACAGTAATGAGTACTCCAGTGGAGAGTGATAAGAGAGACAGAGGGAGAGCTGGTCTGCATAATGAGTCCTCCAGCATGGAGGTGGCATGTGGGAGGGATAGAGAGAAAAAGTGAGGCAGGGATGAACAGAACTGTTCCGGTGGAGCATCGAGAAAGCAAGAGAGACGGATTAGATCACAGAAAATGGCTCGGATAATGAGTAATCCAGTGTACAGCTAGTAAGGAAGAAGACTCTGAAAGCGAACATGATACAAACTGACTGTAGAGCTAAAACCTGGGAATGGGAATTGAGGGACAAAAGAGAACTTATGTTTCTCTCAAACCACAATACTTATTATCATACAGGTTCAGACAAAACTTTTTAAATGCTAAGTTTGTATTTCTAACAACCAAAACCCCAAGACCTGACAAACTGACTCTATATTTGGAGTTTTTGTAGCTGCATATTTTATTTTCATGTCAGTTTGAATATACTTCTGGGAGAACTACCTAACCCTTTTTCTGTGGTGACAGAAAGAAAAGTTTTGCTTTATTATTTTTCAATTTTGTTCACCTATTGGAGGGATTGTGTCACGGAAGTAAGTTGTATGGGAAGAAAATCCAAATATCCTTTTCCTACAGGGACACTGTCAGAGTCCTAAGATGTTCCTGGGTTAAAAGGGTTGTCTCAAACAGCTTGAGAAACTTCTGGGTCTGCCTGAGGGTGTCCTCCCAGTTGGACAAGGACATCCATATTATTTCTACTAAACATGATTATAACATTACTAAATATATTGCTGTGATTATTTGAATAATCATTTTGTTTGAATTTGTTATGTTTTTCCTGTATGAAAGGAATGTTTGTTGCCTTGACGTTAATTTAATTTACATTGTGAAATGTTTTGACAGAATAGTTTTCTACAAACACAATAATTCAGAAGTTACATTTCAATTCTTCTTCTGTAATAGTGGACTCTACTCTCAGTACATCACACAGAAAAAAAGAAAGAAACCAATGAAATTAAATCAAAAGTGTCTGCTTCTTTCTAACTGGAATTTTATTTTGAAAGGCAAATTATAAAGAAACATGCTCTACATATAAATCTTTGTAGCCATTTTGTGCTAATGTTGTTGGCATCTTTCAGGATGCATGACTAACATACAGCCAGCATTAATATTCACAAACTCACTTTCACGCGCTCCCTTTTTTCAAACGTTGTATTCAAAAGTTTTTGCCGATAGTTGAGACTAAGCTGCCAGGATCCTAGTGGTTCTTTTAGAATCAAACTGCGGGGTATGCTGCCATGCTCTGTTTTGTGTGTTTGTTCCCAGAAGCTGTCATAATGTGATCCTCAGTGGGTGGCATCAGAGGAGGACACATATCTACAGACACTATAGGTATACAAGGATTGAAAAACAGGAAAAAAAAAAAAAGAAAATACAGAATAAATCTCTCTATGAACAAATGTTCACATTTTTAATATACACATGCCAAATTAACCAATCATCTTTCTTTTCTTCTTTTATTCAACAGGAAAAAAAGTTTTAGGAGGAAAATAAAATAGATAAAAGAAGCAGGAGACACTCATGAACCAACACACATACACACGCTCTGTGGGGTAAAATGATAGACAGAGAGATGCAGGTGCCTAAGCTTGTGCATCCTGTTTCTTATATTTCCTGTGTTTCCTAGTTTGTGATATGCAGAACTCAGCCATGAACAATGCAGACTCACGTGTGCATGATTGTGGCATGTAATGCACAGATGCTCATGTGATTCAGGTTTATATGTGCACCTTTATGTACCAATATTGGTTCTGCAATGTGGAAAATATAATGTTAAGCCTTCTGTGCAGAGAAAATCCACTTATTTTGCAAAAGATCACTTAAGGAAGAATCAGATTAGAGTTTTAAGTGTTCAAAGCGTGTTATATGTATGTTAAATTCCACTTTATTGACACACCTTTAAAATTGAGAATGGGTCAAGAATTACAAAAATAGTATTTTTTGACTTGCTGACAATAAAAAGACAAAGATTTATTCACTAAACAATGATTTTAGTGCTCATCATGTTGTTGTTGTTATTATTATTATTGTCACACATTTTCACTCATAAAAGGCTTCAGTAGGAACTTTTAATTAAACTATTAAACAATATGTGTCATACCTGAGCTGAATATAAGAATACGATTTCAATAGCTTTATATTTTATTCCAGAGCTCATTATTCACACTGGAATCCCCTGAAAGAACTTTGGGAACCTATTTCCTTTAAAACAAGTTATGTATTTTTTCTATTATCTTATTCAAAGCCAGACAGCAAAACAATAATTTATTCACCCTGTCAGCTATGAATTTCCTTCACCTGCTTGTTTCTCAGGAGACAGAACTCATCACTACTGAATCTGGTTTTTGATGAATCCTTATTAAAAATCTAGACAACTTCCTGTATTAATTAGAATTATTTAGTTAAATATTGGCATAGAGACAAGGGAAAAAAATACATTAAAATAAAAACAAGTTTTACTGGAGATTTCTTTACCTCATACGTATGTGCAATAGCTTAAAAACTTATTTTATTTGCACCCACATCCTGGTTGTTGCTGTTCTACTGTTCTGTTAAAAAATTATCTTCTAGACAGGTAAAAATCATACTTATATGGATTTTGGTGTTTTACAACATGAGTGAAGAGATTACCCTCTTTCAGAACACCATGTCTATTCTCATACTTAATCACCCTGTTTTGCCACATTTCCATTTTTTGTCTTTTATTCTTCTCTTTCTTTCATTTCTGAAATAATTCATTGAGACTTTTAGAAATGCAACAAGTTTCATTTTTGGGATCCACCCCTCCCCCTACCAATGAGCTACATACTGTATGGATTATACAACTTCTTCAACAAACATGGGTTGTGAGTAGAAAACAAGTTCAATGTGAGTTACATAAGCGCTTCAGATAGTCGAATGGTAGAGAGAAAAGATGGAAAAAGGCGCATCGGAACCAGCAGAAAGAGAGAGAGTTTGATTTGAAAAAGTTTGAAGCGCGGAGTAAGGAAAAGTGAGAATGATGAGAAGCAAGAGCAGGTGTTGATTTGGATCACATGTAAAATGTTAAATCAGAAAAGAAATTGGGTTAAAGAGCGAAACGAGATGTGTTGTAAAACAACAGAGAAAATTTGAGTGGCAAGAGTAAATGTTTTATTTTGTTTGTTCCTAGGAATATTTTGTTGTCAGTGACGTGCATTATAATAATAAAACCTGGAGTTAATCAACATAAATTTCTTTTTTATTTGTAAAAACAGCTTGAGAAGCAGAAACAAGCCGTAAACTGATTGCTGACATGGTGTCTTTCTGTTATTTGATAAGAAAATCTTGTTTAGCAAAAAGTTGCCCAGTTACAGTTATTAAACAGCAGTGGAGGAATAACACAAACATTTCATATTAATTCTGTTTCCAGCCAAGTGGCAAATTTACAACAAGTCAATACTCTGTCTCCTTTTATAACAGTGACAATGAATAGAAGCAGTAAAACTGCAAACCATAAAAACCAAAACAATGACATGCAGAGTAGCAGCATCACATAATAATAATCTGTGTTCTGTATCATTGTGTGCAGCCTTGTTGACACAGAGGGTGTCATCTTCTTCAGTTCTAAAGAAAAACAGCTATACATAAGTTAAAAACCTTCTTACTGGCATTTAATAAGGTTTAAACCTGAAAATCTGGTTGAATCGGACTGCAGAAGTATCATAAACTTTTAAGGCAGTTGGAGGGAATATCAATTGTTATTCATAAAGCAAAATTGTGACTTTACTAAGTGAATTCCAGTACCCTGGTATTAAATGAAATTTGCAATAAGAATATTATTTCAGATTAATATTTTGTAGAAACATAAACTACTTTTCAGACTGCAGGCTCAAAGCAGATATTCAGACGTTTTTTAGATATTTTTTGTATTCTTCAGCCATTTTTTTCCCTAATGGTCCTTTAATGATGCTATTGGTGAATGTTACCAGTCAGTTGGAGGAGTCAGGGCATTTATTAGGCTCTAAGAACAGTTGGATATTTCAACACAATGCATTGTGCAGTCACGAAAAGCCATTTTATTTTAATATTTTTATTTTGGCCCAACTGGAACTAGCCATTAGCCTTTTTTTATCTGAGATCATTCAAAGAATTCCCTACAACAGCTACGTTGCTGAATGTTCACAGTGTCTGAGGGCTGTGAAGGTTTTTCTAAATCTAATCAAGACAATGGCATTAGTTTGATGTTTGCTGCTCTGCAGACAGTAAGCAGCAGACAAACTTTAGGCATCATCTGTCCTTTGATTTTTTCAGGTTTATTTGACTCTCTCATTTTTTTTTTACTTTGCTTCTTTGTTTTTGTCACTAGAAATCTCTGCTCTTGACAGGGAGCAGGGGCGGAGAGGAGGAGGATAACACCAGGCTTCATCCATCAGGGTAGAACATGTGGGTGGTGAAGGAGAGCACTCTGACTTTAGCAGGGAACAAAATACTCAGGAGAAAGGGTGTGGCTGTTTGTGAACATTCAGTTGAAGCTCAACAAGGTTTTTTTTTATCAAATTCCAATGGATCATATATTTTCTTTCTTTTCCTTTTTTAAGTTTTAACCAACACTTTGAAACTATGAAGTAAATTAAGCTGGTCAGGTGCCAATAGACTGGCTTTCATTAAAGAAACACCAAAGACAGAGATACAGCCAAAACTGTAACAGACTCAGCATAAACAGCTCACATTTTGATATTTAAAAAAAAAATCACTATTGCATGTGTCCTCATCTTACTCATTCAAAAAACACTGAGTACATAATTTTTAATTTTTATCCTATAGTTTATTTACTTGAAAACATTTCCACCTCTAGCTGCTGAGTGCAACATTTTCCCTCTGCTTTTTATAGACAGCAGGCTTTAGGATCTCATTTCCATCCATCCATCCATCCATCCATCCATCCATCCATCCATCCATCCATCCATCCATCCATCCATCCATCCATCCATATCTGATTGTTCAGACTGGGTAACAGGTGGGATAAACCTTGGACCATCCACACCCACCATGAACAGGTCACCAGCTCATGACACAAAAGAAATACAGCTGCAGTTCTAAAAGAACTTAGTTCATATATTATATGACACTCTTCTATGGTGAAGCTTCAGTGTTATGAGCATGAACCAATTCAATAACTTCTTTGGGTCGACCTACAACTAACCAACATGTCTGGTGCCAAGTAATAACTTACATTTGGTTGCTTTGTACAAAACAAGATTCACAAAATCTTAGATCTAATACTTAGAAAGCATCACAAGCAAACAATTTTAATCAGGATCCTGTTGTAGTTTATTTACACTCCATTAAACTGGTCTGTACTGTATATCAACATATTTAGTGTGATTTATTTGAACTATTTCTCAACAGAATTACATGCCTGTCACATCAAAACTCAACACCTGCATTTTGAGAGCATCCATGTCTGTATGCAATAGCTTCTACTCAACATCAGATGTAAACCAGGTCTCTCTCTTTTCTCTGCCCATATTTTCCTTCTCAAGAGCCCGTGAGGCTCCAACCAGCACCTCAGTTTTCTCTCTCCATTAGGCTTTCACTATGTCTATTTGTCATTTTAATGTTAATGCTATATAGCAGTGTAGATGAGTCAGCCCTTGCAAATAAATTCACTTCGCCCATTGAATGTAGTTCAAAAAGTCCACACTGGATGTCTCTGTTGAATGAGTTCCAAAGAGTTGACTGACGAAGCGGAAACAAGCTTTTCGTCACTGGCAGGTTGAATTAGTAGTCTCAATCAGGCCAGGATGGAGGAGAGGAGGAGATGGGGAGGAGCTCTTATCATGCCACAACACCTGGACCAAAGAGAGACAGGATGGTACCTACATGTCTGTCAAATAAGCAAACTGAAGCAGAGACAAATACATGCATGAAGCCAAACTGAAACCGTGCAACATCTGCAGAGATATGACGTAAACGGTATTTGTTTATCCATTTCTTTTCAGCTCTTAAAGGTCACTGTAGCTGCCCTGTCATTTCTGTTCCTGTCTTAATTCATCTCCTTACATCCTCTCTTCCTGTACTCTTGTGGTCATCTTTATGTGTTACTGACATAAATCAGTTTTCAGGATTTATTTTTATCTTTATATCTCTCTTAACATTATTTATTATTTCCCATTGCTAAAAAGTCCCTTTATGGATTTGATTGGAGTTGTGTAAAACAAAACACTTTCAAACACCTGTCTGCAAGTCTTTTAGTGTCCCAGATGGAAAAGGGATTTAACTTTGAGCCCAATCTCTGATATGATAAATAAGATGAATTGTCTTAATCCCTCATTACTTACTGATACTTTTAGGTTGTATTCAGTGGGGTGGTTTGTCATAATCTTTCACACAAAATGTTTGTTCATTCTCCCTTAGCCTTCCCTTTTTTCTAGCCTTTTCTATGGAAGTATTGTGACAGCTCTCAGACCAACTGAGGCCAGTACTTATACAAGCTCCTACATCCTCTTCACCTGTTTATGATGAGCTGTGTGAATGAGTAGGTGTGTGAGTCTCTTTGACAGCACTCCTCTCCGGACATCAGGTTGATATGACATGTGCTGCTGTTTCAGTCCCAGAAACACACTTGAAACTCCAGCTGCCCTCTTATTACAGAATCTCTGCTCCCAGCTTTGTTTGTGGATGGAACCTATTTTTGCTGGTTTTGTTGACATGCTTATCTGTCTGTTTCTCCTGCCACCCAGTACACTGGTTACTATTGTTACCATCTTCAGCGATCTGTGACTTATTTGCTTGTTGAGAAAAAAGCCATGTGTTTGTGTGTAAATGTATCTTTGCCTCTTATTGCACAATACTTGCCAGGCCTTTTTGTGTAAGTGCAATGAAGCTTGTTGAAATAAATGCCTAAACACACAGTTTGTATTTATGTAACTGTGCACATGAGAGATTTGTACTCTTTCAATCAAAAAGTAAGTTTTAATTATTTAATAGCTGGATACAGATGAAAACACACCACCTTCCTTCACCATCACCACATCAGCACAATTAAAACACCCTACAATCACAAGATTCAACAGAAGCATGTTGAATGTCACTTGATGTCCCCTGAACTTCTTAAAGTTTTATTCAGTGTTAATCTAAGAACTAATGACAACAGAGTCCAAGGTTGGGGCAGTTTTCTTGCTTGGTGTGAGAGCAGCAGCAGACCATGGCCTTTGTGTTCTTTGGGTAATATTAACAACCTGTTCGAATATTATCTCTTCTCTTCTTTTAGTTCCAGTCATAGCATCTTCTCTGATTTTCTTTATCATTACTGAAGCTGTTTTCCACCAGGATAGTGCAATGGACTTAGTTTGATTGGGAGGGGAATCTCAATTATTTTAAAAAGTGGGCCAAACCGGCTGGACAGTTTCAACAGCTGCTTGTTTGAGGTGGTATTGCCTGAATGAAACACTGACCAGGAAGGGAAAAGCATGAATTATAAAAAATAGAAATCCAAGCAATCTATCAAAGTTCCTGATTTTACTTTGGTGTTCTAACTTAACTGCTATTTTACCTTAAGCTACCCAGTATCAGAAGCAGGTAAGGCAGTGAGCTGACCTGTATGTCAGAGACAAATGCAGCAGTACTGGAGTCAGAGAGGTGTTGCTGTGGTTACACAGATGCTAAGCCAGGTATTCCTTTCATCATTCACTTCCTGTCTTTGATTCACTATAAAGTTGGTTTGCATTCATACTGTAAGTGAACCGTGACCCACTTTCTCAGGCAGATCAGAGTTCACTTAGTTGGCCTGCACCACAGTTTGAATAAGGTTTCACACTTGCCCAAATGAAGCAGACTATCTGTGGAAATGAACTCTGGTCCGTTTAAAGCAGACCAAACAGCTCTGGTGTGAAAGTACCCCGAAGTTGAACAGGTTGAACCCAACTAACACATTTTGAGAGCCACCTCTCACACTTTCAGTGTGAAAAGCAATAACAAGTCATGTGACTTTGAGAATATTTTTTTGTGTAAGATTCAGGATGTTGTGGAAAAACAAAATAGTTTGAATCTGCTGGCACTTATTTATTGTTAATAAGGAGAATGCATGTTTTCACGTCATGCTATAAATCACTGGTAAACAGTAACTTCCAAAACTTTGCCTTTGGACTCTCATTGATTATTATTATATGTGAAATCTGTTTTACATACAGCAATGACTGCTTTTCTCTTCCATCTTATATTAAATAAATACCCCTTTACCCACAACACTGTAAAACAAGCATGCAGAAACTAGCCAAAACAGTTCAATTTAAGTGAAAAGGGAATTAGAAAGTATAACACCTTCTAATAATCTGATCTCATGCTCTGTCTTTATCATTCTTGTCTTGAACTACTAAAAGCTGAGTGGCTTGTTGCTACATTGCTAATCTAGGACAGCAGCCTAGAGGACAAGCTGGAAGCTTCAGCAGCAGCCAGCAACCCACCACTATTGTCTGTGTCTTTGTTTACAGAAAATATGTTGTTCTAATCCCATGTGTGGTGGGAAGAAGTGTGGGCGGTTCGATTCCATGTGTGAGAGTTTTCATTTCAAAGAAAACCAGTATCCAAACATCAAGACCTGCAGATTACGTTATCAGCGTCCTGCATGAAAACATGTACAGCGATAGATGATTTGATGAAATTCTTCAGCTTTCAGCTGCAACTTTACAGAAGGATGAAAAGTCAAAGACACTGGGAAGTTGCTGTTTTGTGACACAGCTGACAA
>SSNP01000089.1:2209762-2329760 GCA_006937955.1 Pachypanchax playfairii
ATCCATCCATCCATCCATCCATCCATCCATCCATCCATCCATCCATCCATATCTGATTGTTCAGACTGGGTAACAGGTGGGATAAACCTTGGACCATCCACACCCACCATGAACAGGTCACCAGCTCATGACACAAAAGAAATACAGCTGCAGTTCTAAAAGAACTTAGTTCATATATTATATGACACTCTTCTATGGTGAAGCTTCAGTGTTATGAGCATGAACCAATTCAATAACTTCTTTGGGTCGACCTACAACTAACCAACATGTCTGGTGCCAAGTAATAACTTACATTTGGTTGCTTTGTACAAAACAAGATTCACAAAATCTTAGATCTAATACTTAGAAAGCATCACAAGCAAACAATTTTAATCAGGATCCTGTTGTAGTTTATTTACACTCCATTAAACTGGTCTGTACTGTATATCAACATATTTAGTGTGATTTATTTGAACTATTTCTCAACAGAATTACATGCCTGTCACATCAAAACTCAACACCTGCATTTTGAGAGCATCCATGTCTGTATGCAATAGCTTCTACTCAACATCAGATGTAAACCAGGTCTCTCTCTTTTCTCTGCCCATATTTTCCTTCTCAAGAGCCCGTGAGGCTCCAACCAGCACCTCAGTTTTCTCTCTCCATTAGGCTTTCACTATGTCTATTTGTCATTTTAATGTTAATGCTATATAGCAGTGTAGATGAGTCAGCCCTTGCAAATAAATTCACTTCGCCCATTGAATGTAGTTCAAAAAGTCCACACTGGATGTCTCTGTTGAATGAGTTCCAAAGAGTTGACTGACGAAGCGGAAACAAGCTTTTCGTCACTGGCAGGTTGAATTAGTAGTCTCAATCAGGCCAGGATGGAGGAGAGGAGGAGATGGGGAGGAGCTCTTATCATGCCACAACACCTGGACCAAAGAGAGACAGGATGGTACCTACATGTCTGTCAAATAAGCAAACTGAAGCAGAGACAAATACATGCATGAAGCCAAACTGAAACCGTGCAACATCTGCAGAGATATGACGTAAACGGTATTTGTTTATCCATTTCTTTTCAGCTCTTAAAGGTCACTGTAGCTGCCCTGTCATTTCTGTTCCTGTCTTAATTCATCTCCTTACATCCTCTCTTCCTGTACTCTTGTGGTCATCTTTATGTGTTACTGACATAAATCAGTTTTCAGGATTTATTTTTATCTTTATATCTCTCTTAACATTATTTATTATTTCCCATTGCTAAAAAGTCCCTTTATGGATTTGATTGGAGTTGTGTAAAACAAAACACTTTCAAACACCTGTCTGCAAGTCTTTTAGTGTCCCAGATGGAAAAGGGATTTAACTTTGAGCCCAATCTCTGATATGATAAATAAGATGAATTGTCTTAATCCCTCATTACTTACTGATACTTTTAGGTTGTATTCAGTGGGGTGGTTTGTCATAATCTTTCACACAAAATGTTTGTTCATTCTCCCTTAGCCTTCCCTTTTTTCTAGCCTTTTCTATGGAAGTATTGTGACAGCTCTCAGACCAACTGAGGCCAGTACTTATACAAGCTCCTACATCCTCTTCACCTGTTTATGATGAGCTGTGTGAATGAGTAGGTGTGTGAGTCTCTTTGACAGCACTCCTCTCCGGACATCAGGTTGATATGACATGTGCTGCTGTTTCAGTCCCAGAAACACACTTGAAACTCCAGCTGCCCTCTTATTACAGAATCTCTGCTCCCAGCTTTGTTTGTGGATGGAACCTATTTTTGCTGGTTTTGTTGACATGCTTATCTGTCTGTTTCTCCTGCCACCCAGTACACTGGTTACTATTGTTACCATCTTCAGCGATCTGTGACTTATTTGCTTGTTGAGAAAAAAGCCATGTGTTTGTGTGTAAATGTATCTTTGCCTCTTATTGCACAATACTTGCCAGGCCTTTTTGTGTAAGTGCAATGAAGCTTGTTGAAATAAATGCCTAAACACACAGTTTGTATTTATGTAACTGTGCACATGAGAGATTTGTACTCTTTCAATCAAAAAGTAAGTTTTAATTATTTAATAGCTGGATACAGATGAAAACACACCACCTTCCTTCACCATCACCACATCAGCACAATTAAAACACCCTACAATCACAAGATTCAACAGAAGCATGTTGAATGTCACTTGATGTCCCCTGAACTTCTTAAAGTTTTATTCAGTGTTAATCTAAGAACTAATGACAACAGAGTCCAAGGTTGGGGCAGTTTTCTTGCTTGGTGTGAGAGCAGCAGCAGACCATGGCCTTTGTGTTCTTTGGGTAATATTAACAACCTGTTCGAATATTATCTCTTCTCTTCTTTTAGTTCCAGTCATAGCATCTTCTCTGATTTTCTTTATCATTA
Organism: Pachypanchax playfairii; assembly: GCA_006937955.1. Taxonomy (NCBI): domain Eukaryota; kingdom Metazoa; phylum Chordata; class Actinopteri; order Cyprinodontiformes; family Aplocheilidae; genus Pachypanchax; species Pachypanchax playfairii. Next base: position 2,212,134 of record SSNP01000089.1, read on the forward strand.
CTGAAGCTGTTTTCCACCAGGATAGTGCAATGGACTTAGTTTGATTGGGAGGGGAATCTCAATTATTTTAAAAAGTGGGCCAAACCGGCTGGACAGTTTCAACAGCTGCTTGTTTGAGGTGGTATTGCCTGAATGAAACACTGACCAGGAAGGGAAAAGCATGAATTATAAAAAATAGAAATCCAAGCAATCTATCAAAGTTCCTGATTTTACTTTGGTGTTCTAACTTAACTGCTATTTTACCTTAAGCTACCCAGTATCAGAAGCAGGTAAGGCAGTGAGCTGACCTGTATGTCAGAGACAAATGCAGCAGTACTGGAGTCAGAGAGGTGTTGCTGTGGTTACACAGATGCTAAGCCAGGTATTCCTTTCATCATTCACTTCCTGTCTTTGATTCACTATAAAGTTGGTTTGCATTCATACTGTAAGTGAACCGTGACCCACTTTCTCAGGCAGATCAGAGTTCACTTAGTTGGCCTGCACCACAGTTTGAATAAGGTTTCACACTTGCCCAAATGAAGCAGACTATCTGTGGAAATGAACTCTGGTCCGTTTAAAGCAGACCAAACAGCTCTGGTGTGAAAGTACCCCGAAGTTGAACAGGTTGAACCCAACTAACACATTTTGAGAGCCACCTCTCACACTTTCAGTGTGAAAAGCAATAACAAGTCATGTGACTTTGAGAATATTTTTTTGTGTAAGATTCAGGATGTTGTGGAAAAACAAAATAGTTTGAATCTGCTGGCACTTATTTATTGTTAATAAGGAGAATGCATGTTTTCACGTCATGCTATAAATCACTGGTAAACAGTAACTTCCAAAACTTTGCCTTTGGACTCTCATTGATTATTATTATATGTGAAATCTGTTTTACATACAGCAATGACTGCTTTTCTCTTCCATCTTATATTAAATAAATACCCCTTTACCCACAACACTGTAAAACAAGCATGCAGAAACTAGCCAAAACAGTTCAATTTAAGTGAAAAGGGAATTAGAAAGTATAACACCTTCTAATAATCTGATCTCATGCTCTGTCTTTATCATTCTTGTCTTGAACTACTAAAAGCTGAGTGGCTTGTTGCTACATTGCTAATCTAGGACAGCAGCCTAGAGGACAAGCTGGAAGCTTCAGCAGCAGCCAGCAACCCACCACTATTGTCTGTGTCTTTGTTTACAGAAAATATGTTGTTCTAATCCCATGTGTGGTGGGAAGAAGTGTGGGCGGTTCGATTCCATGTGTGAGAGTTTTCATTTCAAAGAAAACCAGTATCCAAACATCAAGACCTGCAGATTACGTTATCAGCGTCCTGCATGAAAACATGTACAGCGATAGATGATTTGATGAAATTCTTCAGCTTTCAGCTGCAACTTTACAGAAGGATGAAAAGTCAAAGACACTGGGAAGTTGCTGTTTTGTGACACAGCTGACAAATTTTTGTGTCAGCTGCAAAAATTTTAATGATGAAATTTACTGTTTCTGATGTACTCAAGTTGGACTGAAATGTGATTTTTAGAATGTACATGATGTGTAGTGATTTATGAAACACATTCGGCTACACTTCCAGAATCCATTCACAGCTTTCTGTCAATTTGCTAATCAGCTCCTGCTGTTCTCCATTTTCACTGCAGCACCCCAAGCTACAGCTATTCTTAAGCTAATCAGAGAGAATTGTAAAACCTGTATTCAAACTCTGTATACACTTGTTCTTTTATTAAAAAAATGTCCACTTGATTTGGCTTTTTAAGACTTCTACTTGTGCAATTTAAAGTTTTTAGTTTTGAAGGACAGATGTGGGCTAGGTGCATGTTGAGACTGAGCAACAGTATAAGAACAGAATAGATCTTAAGCAGTAGGCATGCAGGTATAAGAAAATCCAACTAATCTTTAGCACAATTAAGGTACTCATACATTGAGCAGATAAATCATCTAAATAGTTTTAACACCTTTTTTATAACATATGTTCAATCAGACACAAGAAAGCATTTTCAGAATTTCATTTTTAGAATCTCTTTTTCTTATTTCCAAGCAATTTTCCTCATTATTACATAAGAATCTTTTTTTTTTTTAGGAAACTAATAAAACTAGAAACTAGCTGCTCAAGAAGAGATGTTGTCTCTGGAGGAACAACAATAAAGTGAGGGTAATGGTGTGTGCTTGTGGTTAAGGAATATTTCCAAATTTACATGGGCTAAATAAAGCAATAGCAAAAATATTTGTAGCAAATCCAATCATGGTTACATGAAACGTATAGCGTTTTTTTTGTTTTTGTTTTTAAGTATTGAGTTATGTTTTTAGTGGTATTATTACTTTTGGAATTTAAAAAAAAAAGTTCCACACTTTTACTGAAAGAAATTTCACAGTCATCCACATGTGCAGAATAGCTGGAATGAATAACAAAAGTACATAAATTAATAAAAACATGAATGAAAATGAAAAAAAAAATCTGATATTTTCTTTCCTCCATCAATCTCTATAAGCCTCAATGTTCTTTATTAAAGTTCAGTCTCCTGTTTTACACGGGGGTTAATTTGCATCATAATAAAAAAAATACCTGGTGAGTTTTAAAGTGCTTCCCTGTTTCTTTGCTTTATAAAGCTGATATTTGCAATGCTGCCATGCACAAGCAAAATATCCTCCATAGTATAAAGTTAATATTACGTTTTCATTCTCACCTGTACTGAAAGTTTGAGGTGTACAGAGTGAAGAAAATGATTCCTTTCATTTTATTTGTTTTTTGTTTTTAATTTAAGAATCATTTATGATAAAGTTTGTGCATAGGCACGAAGTCCAATGAATTAAATGAAGATTTAAAGAAGGCAGCGTTTGAAAACGTCATCCAAAAAGACAAATGCAAATGAACAATGTAAGAACAACAAGAATGGAAATACCATAGAAGAAGAATGAAATACCTTTGATGGAAAGAACGAGAGAGAGGGCGGAAATCAGAGCAGAAAAAACAAATGCTCTTTTAGAAAGAGTCATTTACCAACCATAACAGATCTCTAAATCTCTCTTTAAAATGTTTAGTGTCGCTAAGTTTAATATTGACAAACAAAACATAATGTTAACTCCTGAGTTAGTATAAAAAATGAGGAAAAATACAACATACATACTGATATAAAACTTTTCAAAGAAAAAAATGTTTAACAGTAAACTAATAAGCTTGTGCACTTTTAACCACTTCCCAACTTGTTTAAAGATTGTACAAAACCACAAAATACAACAAAAAACTAAAACCATTCCCAGCTTTTGCAGTTTGTTGACAGCTTGTCACATGTAAAAAAGGAACCCTGCATCCTCTCATTGTTAGGATCACAACAACAGATTGTTTTCCTTCTGTCTTTCAAAAAGCAAGAAAAGCAGAAAACAAGATTTAATGATTTGACAGTTGACTCATTTAAATGCCACTCGTGTCGAGTGAAGGTTGCTTCTGCTGAGTGTGTAGAGGAAAATGCAGCTGGTGTGTTGACTTGTGTTGTCTTTTTTGAGTTGCTGTCATTTTAGATACTGCAGCCACAGCTGCTACTTTAAGTTATTGAATGTAGTAAGTAGCAGGTACTGCTGGCAATATGTTTTATGCAATGAATAAGTTTCCACCGGGAATCATATTTGTCTTGCTTTAATCCTGTTAAACATAAATGTAGCCACCTCTGAACTAAGTAATAGCTTCATCAATCTTTTATCTACTCTAATTATAGACTTTGGTGTCTGAGCCAGCAAAAAATCTTAAAAATGTTAGTTCATTGAAAAGTCCGACACAACAATGCAGCCAAGCTCTTCAGAGAAACTGCTCTGCTGCATTAAAATGACTTTTATTGGCATGTTAGTTTGCTTTGTGTTACAGAAGAAAATCATTTTGATGTCTGCAACTGCTCTTTGATGCAAATTGGGATTCTGTTAGATACTTGTTCCAAAAACAACTTAAGTCAGTCAATATCTGTTGTTAATTTATTCTGCTTCATACAGCAACATTGTTTGACAGGTAGCATATGGCTCTGAGTCTGCTGCTGCAAAATCCTGCGCAGCTGACACTTTAGTCCAGAGTGGCATTCAGTTACTGCAGCGGTAGCATCCTGACTGCATTATCAGTTAGTATCAGCAAAGAAAAAGAACAGCCTAACAAAAAAAAAAAAAAGTAAGCTAAGAGACTGAATTCTGTGTGAAGAGCATTTACAGAACAACTAAGTCAACAATGCTTGGAAAATCAAATCACGAGCATCTTTAATAAACTTTTAACAGAAAGTTTTATCTTAAACCACAAAGTAAATGGTGAGAGTTTAGATGAAAATAAAACCCAGAACATCAAAAATATGGGTGAAAAGTAGACATAATTTAGTTTTACATTGTTTAAATTATTTCTTAAACTGATTAGTTAACAAGTTCTCATTCACTTTCTGTGATTATTATCTTAAAAGGTACAAATATTGCCAGAATTCCAGACATACAAATGTCTTTATCAGTCAACGGCAAAGAAAAAACAAAGGAAACAATTGAACTAACTTCTTCAGGAAGAAGGCGGAAGTAAACACGCCGAAACATGTCAGCAACAGGTAATACACCTCTCAACAACTCTGAGTTTAAAAAGAACCATAAACAAGATGATCTTTCAATACTCAGTATGAACCTACCTCAAGAAAATAATTACAAATATGGTGAATTTTTTTATTTTTTTCATTTGGTGGCTCTGATAAACCTGCATATACCCATTCTATTCTGCTGTTTAGTGTGTGGTGAAATATGTAAAAAAGTAAAAATAAATAAATAAACATACAATAAAGAATGGTAACCTTGAGGGCTTAAAGTCGACTTTTATATCTTTATGTGTGTTTACCAATTTGAGAACACATCCAAATCACTTTTAAGTCTTACTAGCCCTACTAAGCCCTTTGGGTTATTCTTACTTGAAGGGATCTGTCAGTTTTCAGCCTTTTAAAGCCAACAGGCTTTAAACACAGAAGTTTCAGGCAATAAGGATTTATGCTTTGATGAGAGATTTAGTGGAGTCTATAAATTTACCACGTTTTGGAATATTTTACAGGTTACATTAGTGTAATTTGTAGAGTTGACTGCAGATAAAATAGAATCAAAATTAATTTAAAAAAAGATCTCACTGTTTGCTCTGAACTGTTAATTTAAAAGTTTAAATGCAATAAAGTCAAAACAAAGTGGTGAAGCAAAACACAAGGTCAGTATTACTGTAGAGAACAGTTGAGGCAAAGTGCACAAGCACCGTCTGGCATCGTCTGCGGTCTGGCATTGGATAAATCATTAGTCTGCTTGGTTAGTAGACAACTTGCTGACCTCAGAACAGTGTGAGATGTTGAATCTCAGCTGATTGCTGTAATGTTGAACTTTATGATGGACTAAACTTTGTCTCATTTCAAATGTCTGAACCTACATTTGAGGGTTAGATTTTAGTGTAAAAGGTGTGTTTTCTGTCTTTCAGTCTTCCGTTTCATTATTTTTCTTCTTTTCCATCACTTTCTATCTCAGTGGCTAAAGCCTTTCTTTCAAAATAAAGGAAATTTTGCCCAGTTATTACCACAGTTATGATCTTCCAAAAATATTTCCAAAATAAGGCAGCTGGACTTCTTTTTCTGCTTCTTGAAAGTGTTTCACCTTTCATCTAACAAGGCTTCTTTTGTTCTAGTTGGGCCCCCCGAGCCTATAAGTTGTTGTAACCAAAGTATGTGTTACGACCCTGAAGATGTTAAGTGTGAAGGAGAGGGGTAACATAACAGAGGATGAGGGTAGATATCAAAGAAAATGTAACACAAGTTTACCAAAGGCAATAAGCAACATAAATCCTTAAAACACTCCAAAGGAAGAACAAATAACAAGTAAAAACAGATAATAACTAACTCAAGGGGGCGGGGCAACACCCCACAATGTCTAACCAAAATTACTGCCAAAATAGGAAACCAGACTTACTACACTAATGGAAATTAACCAAATACTAATAAACGGGATGGAATAACCTCTGGGTTTTTCTAGAGAACTCTGAGCCTCCACATAAAATATGTTTACTAGAGTAAATGCAAATAAAGTGACTCCTTCAAGGCAATCAAAAGTCCCCTGTTTAAAGAGGAACTGAGACCTGGTAGCAGGAGACCTCATAGGATCCGTCAGAGGCACAAGGGGAACGCAGCACAGATCTGCACCCCCTGAGCGGATGTCATCCTGAAGCTATAGTGCCACCTCCTCCATGGTAATCAGCTGGAACACAAAACATCCATGCTGAACTGGTGTAGCAGGAAACATGGCTGGCGTTCCGCTGTCCATGGTGCTGATCCAAACTCCAGCCTTTCACCAACGCAGTCCCGAATTTTGTGGTGGCTTATTGACATTTCAGTAACAGTATAAACAGGCTTGTCAAAGTCAAAAGGGTCACTGACACCCCGTCTCGAGTGTCAGGTTTCACTTCATGCTTTTTCTGAATTCCCAGTGATTCTCACCTGCACCTGTCACACCCCTTTATAAAGGGAGAAAGAACGATCAATCATCACCAGTTAGTTGAATGTCTCAGTGCTTCACCAGCTACTATTTAGATTACCTGTTTCCACTGTTTCTAGTGTGTTTCTGACCTTTCACCTGCTCCCCTGGATTTTTCTGGTAGACTCTGATTCTTTGGATTATCTTGTTCATCGTTCATTGTGTTCATCTTGTTTTACCTCTCCACATTGCTTCTGTCAGTTTGCCAACGAACTGTGTGTGGCCAATCTTCCATCTTACATTTGTGTAGGTTCTCATTCATCCAGGACATAGTCATCTTGTAAAAAGGTCGATAAAAACAACTGGACTGCTGTGTTTTTCTTGAAGAAGTTGTGACTGCTTATAAGCCTGCTACTCCCAATCCTATTTCCAGAACTGAAGAATCCTTTTGGATGAAAGGCAAAACGTCATCAAGTAAAACGCAGCAGTCCAGTCGTTTTTATTAACCTTTTTACAAAGGTTCTCCAAACCTGCAAAGAAAAGAAGTGGTACTGTGTTTGGCACACAATATAGAACCTCTCAAATCAACCAAGAATTTAACCTGCTATAGTCTGCATGGATGTAAAACTACCTGGGAAGAAGAGTCAATGCAGCATTATAGGTACTGAGGCCACCTCCTCTGTTTAATGTAGGTTTTTCCTATTTAAGGTATATGGCTTCCTTCATTTCTCTTTCAACCCATCTGACTTCTCTGTCCAAAATGTGGACATTGCTGTCTTCAAAAGCATGTCCTTTATCCTTAAGATGTAGGCTTGCCTGAAGAGCTGGCTCTTCTGTGTTGTCCCTTGTGTCTGTGGAGAGGTCCTCCTGGATGACTGAGAATCTACACAAACATTTTGAGTGACCTTGTATGTTCTCCTAATTTAGATTTTGCAGAGTAGCGTAACGGTGCATGTATGTGTTCTGACAGGTCAAAATCACTGTGTGTTAGAAGTTTATACCCTATTTTTTGACCAAAAAGTGATTTATCTTACTTTTACACAAAAAAGTCAGCATACACTTTTAAAATCCATTTATAGAATAGAATTAAGTGTTTAGTACAGTAGGTGATTCTCTGTCTTACCTGGACAATTTGTTATCTCTCTGAACATATTGTTATGCTGTCCAGGTCAGAAATCCTTTGAGGAAAATGTGGGCTATAAATATGCTTCACATCATTTTCATTCTTCCTTCCTCCTAAACATTAAACTTGTCTCTTTAGACAAGAGAACAGCATCAATGTTACTTCTGAGGTCAATGAGAACCCTACAGTTGTACTGCCTTTGTAATTATGTTATGTTATTATACTGTATCTTATTAAATCTACCAAGTTTATATATTGGAATAAATACATTATTATTGAATTGAAAATTTTTCACAAATGTTTTTTGTTTGTTTGCTTGCTTTTTAATTTGAAATTTACATGAATTTAATAGAACAATGAGTAAATAAAGATGGAATTTTAAAACATCCCTTGGAATAAATGCCAATATCCAGCATAACTATATTTTGAATTAGCAAATTAAACAGCATGTTAATATTTACAATACATTGAGAAATAAATATTTTGAATATGAAATTGCATTTGTAATGTCAAGAAATGGGAAAATGGAGAGAATGCCTCATTGAGTTTCCTTTTTTTTTCACTCTTTATTTTCTTGTTGGAAAACTACCGTCGACGTGGCCATAAACAAGGCACCGCTCTGAAATAAAGGGAAAAGAAAATCAATTGTAATGTTTTCTGAGCTGCTCATTGACAAACAGGGGAAGACTGTACTGTATGAGTTTATGTTATCAAGGGAGGAATAGGGCTCTGATAACGTCTTGTGGTGCAAATAAAATTAGGATTTTTTTCTATATTAAATTACTGAAAAAAGAAACAACTAATGTCTATAAAAATATGAGCTGCTGGGGCCTGTTAATTCTTAGTTCTAGAGTTTCCAGACAGAGCAGCATCTCTGACAGGTAAAATATAGCAGACATTGATAAATAGAGGGGGTGAGTGAGGCAAAGGGAAGGAGCGAATTGGGAGAAGTTAGCTTGTCTTCCTGTATTACCAAAAACAGACAACAAAAAAAACGACTCAGACACTTGTCAGGCTCTGTAGCTCTGCACAGATCTGACAGAGGTAGCTTAGGGATGCAGTCCTGTCCATCATCTGGCTTGTTGACAGACACACAGACACACACTAATTCATACTCACACATGTACTGTGGAAACCTGACAAATATAACATAGGACACTAGTTTTACACTCAACCTTTATCACCTAGCTCTCATTTTAACAAACCTGTTACATTATATGAGCAATCTGTTGCATTTTTACCAAAGTCAAAGGTACAAGCAGATAGGGTATTGAGGTTGTTTTTTAAACTATTTGATGTCTTTTTCCTGAAATCAATCTCTTTCCAGTTCAACAAGATGGCTGAATGTGTGTTAGCCCAATTCATTTAAAATCTGAACCCCTTTCCATTGAGTTTAGCTTGAGTTTATTTGAGCTTTGGGATGAAATTTCTGTGAAATAATCTGAGATTATGCTTCATGGGTCTGATTTCAGTTCCTTACTGTCCCTCTCTGGAGCTGATTGCAGTTGACTGCAGTCAGTCTCTCAGATCATCCTGTCAAAATTATACACAGCAACTAGTACATGCAAATTCTGTCAACACATGAAAATTTTATATATCAACATTCAAAAAATAACTTGTACAAAATTTATAAAAACTCAAAAATAGGCAATACATGATGCAAATCTCACATGGACTGATTTAAAAAGATGCTGTGACATTCCTTTGTTTGCTGGAACAAAGGGATTATTTATTCAGTTACCACTAAGTTGTGGTGTTTTATCTCAGAAACCTGAAGGGAGCAGTTCAAACTCCTGATAAAGGTGATTGTCCACAATAGCTTGAGCTTTATGCTGCTGCTCATACATACTGGTTAATAATGACTGAGGGAGCCTGATAACTTTGCTTGTTTGTCTCACAACCTTGTTATGATGTATACTGGCTTTTGTTGTACCAATGCCAAAATATGCAATAATAGACAAACTTATAACTGATTCAGGGAAAGATTTATAAAAAGAAGTCATGATTTTCTGATTTCCATTAAAAATAGAAGATGGCTTTTCGTAATCACTGCTTCCAAATTTACATCAAACTTTAATTTTCTGAAGCTGCATGAATAAATGTTGTCACTGCAAATAATACAATGTGGAATTAAAGTGCTGGGAATATTTCAATGGTTAGAAGGGTTCAGGTTCAGGGGATTCTTAAAATCACTGCCTCCTATCAAGGCTGGTTGTGGGGGTGAAATTTCCCTGTAATTATATAATCTGGCCAACTGATACTATTCATCCATTCTTTATATCCTATCCATGCATATCTCATACAGTCCTTGAGCTGGAGGTGAGACATACACTGGACAGGTTGCCAGTTCATTACAGAGACACACTGAGATTATTGACCGTTCATAAACTTATTCCCACCTAGGGCCATTTTAGTGTCTCCTGTTTGTCTAATATACATGTTTAAGGTCTGTTGAAGGAAACTGTAGTCCTAGAGAAAACCCATACGTGCACAGGAAGCCTGTGCAAGCTTCATGCTCAGATGGGCTTTAGTATTGCAAACGTGCCCGTAACTGTAAATTAGACAAAAAGGTAAAAGCAGAAGAAAAACGTTTAAGGGGTAATTACTTTTCCACGGCAGTGCACGTACAGTTCAGTGTTTGCTGTTGGTGAGTGGTTCTTAGGATGATGTGAGCTGTGGAAAATAACTACAAAATAGTGTGAGAACTAAAATGAGCAAAACATGCACTAAAAACCTTGTAGTACCTGAAGGGGCTGAACAATCAAATCTCAAAGTTCTTTGCACCTCACATACTCTTTAACAAACTTCATTGTGAATTTGTTTGATACCAAACATAATGACAATACTTGAAAATACTTTAATGGAAGTTTCAAACCTGCAACAAATGTGTAAGAAAGAACCCTGAGATATTCTGCAAGTCCAGTTTTAAATTACAAAAACAAACAAAACAAAACAAAAAAAAACAACTATATAGAATCTCAACATTTTTATCAATAGGGATTGAGTTGTGTTTTGTATTATGTTGTATTTATCTGCTAAAAACCCTTATTTTCTATATTATAATGATAAATTAGAAAGTTGAGTCATTGCTCTAAACCCTTTGTTGAATGAGAAACTTGACAGTATTCTGTCTGGTGGTTTAAATAAATCAGATAAGAAGACAATGCTTAATTAATCAAAATATCATTTGTATTAAAAAGGATAATATTATTGGCGGTATCATTACTGAATGAAGGGCCATCAGCATTGTTTATGAGAGTCCCTGTGTGTTAGTTGAGTGGAGACAGTGAATGGGAGGGAAAGACCACTGAAAAATAAAACAAGATGAGAAAGAATGAGAGAAATGGATGAATAGACAGAAACAAACACAGCAACATAAACTCAAGGGAGGTTTATACATTTTTATTCAGATGCTGAATTATAGAGGACCACTCATTGTTTTGAACTCACTTTTTTAAACCATGCTGCGACAAACGAACACACTGTATTTTAGTTACAGTATTCTCATAATTTAAAAATGAGATATTTTGTATTTTATTTCAATTTTTTAAAGATTTTACAATAGGATTGTTTTTTATATATAAAAAAGGTTAGTGTATAATTAACACAAGCTGTTAAAAAAAGCTGCTAGAATCAAACAAAAGCACAATTTCATAATAATCAGAGAGACAAAAAACTTTGGGGGTTTCCTTTTATCTGCTATAATCTCAGAATACTTCTGGTTTGTCATATACACAGACATTTAGGTAAAAAAAAATATACCTATATATATTAACTTTTGTTTGAGCCTCGGCTGTCACTCTATTGTCTTCTTCCTGTCACACCTTTTTCTCTTCTCCCACCAAAGAACACTGTGGGAGGCAGAGCCGTGTTTTGTGAATCAATTTTAAAAGATGTTTCAAACCAAGAAAGTCTGGCACGTATCAGAGATCAAAGGAAATCAGAAGGAAAATCAGGGCAGGGAAATTCCAGGCAAAGCAGTTTGATTTTTTTAAAACAAATTTTCTCTTAACTTTCAGAGTGATAACTCTGCTTCTTTGTTTCAAATGTGCTTATATGAACTTTAGATTAACCTCAATTCCTGCTTTTTTCCCCCTTCTCCTGTCTGTTTCTTCTCTGTAGGGTGTGGTTCCAGTCAGGCATCAACTTCCTGGCTGTTAAACCCAGCAACCTTGTCGCGTGGGAGATCAAACAGGAAATGGCACCGGGAAGCAGTTCGTTGGCAGTGATTTGTCAGAGAAAGGCCTCCTCCACAGCAGAGAGGTAGAACTGAAGCTCACACAACTAACTCCTTTTTTCCCCCAACAGCTTCCTGTCATCCAGCAGTGGTTGTGCTTATTCCTTGAACAAAGCATTTGAGGGTGCATAAGACGTCTGAAAGGGTCTTTGATTATTCTGCTTCAAGGCCATAAAAATGATAGTGCCCTATTTTTTTTCAGCTAGAGATCTTAGTTGTTTTACAGTGACAGTCCACATGAAATAAGAAGAGACAGTAACCAAGAAAAGGCTAATTATTGTGTGCAGCCTTTGTAAGTGCCTTTCTTTTAGTGACAGTAAATGGGTTGGATTTGAGTTTAAAGTAAAAACACTTGGGTGGCCGCTCTAGACTTTGCATCTGAAAACATGATGCATCCTTTGGATTCTTCTACCATTTACAACAAAATATAATTAATATTTATATTGAAAACAGAAGGTTAAATTGCATGAAGTTATTTTTTTAGAATGGAAAATATAAGGTTTTATTAAACATTTATTAGGTTTACTAAGAAAACCCCTTGGGTTCTAAAATGTTTATTTAGACAAAGCCTCAGGTTGCAATACATTTATTCAGAAACTTTTTAATGAGATTCACCATTATAATTTTTTTACCAGTATAAACAATGTAATTGCATTTGTATTTTGCATTTGACATCGTTTTGCTGCTTATTGCTTATTACTGACCTTTAAACTCCAATTTCTATATCTTATAGCCTATAGGTTTGTATGAGATTGTGTCACAGCATTAAAAATTACACATTTATCCTTTGTAAATATCTAAATACATTTGGCATAAAGTGATTTCCAGCAAAGCTTTTTCTTTTTTTGCTCAAAACATATATGCAATTTGATATACTGCTATTACATGTTATTATATTTTTTGTGTAACAATAATATCAACATTTATAGATAGTTGCAGATTAAATGAAAAACAATCAATTTCTCCAAATGTGACTGCGGTTAACAGTGAAATTTGTAATAAAAGACAGAGTAAGCAAAACCAAAATCACAACACAAATGATGTTAAAAGTTGTGCGGCAGATCTGTATTTTTTGTAAGCAATAAAGTTACAAAAAATGACAGAGAGAAATATTTGTTTCCAGATACACAGAGTCTCTGAATATACAGTAGATTCTACTCCACTTGCTGGTATGTCTTCTTAGTTCACATGCATGGGTTTCTTATGCTTTAGGATCTACTAGCAAAGATGTAGGAGATCAGAATATGAGACAGACATTAAAATGAAATGTACTTTTTTCTCTTTATTTCAATCAGGACCCATATGAAAATATACTCTACATATGAAATAGCAAAACAAAACAGCTCCCCTCCCAAATTTCCAAGCATACATTGATAAATCTGGGTTAACAATAGCTGATTCGGCCAGCAAGTAGTTTTAGAACAAAGATATATCTTCCACTCTTTCTTCCCAACGCCTTATTTGTTTTAACTTGATCTTTTTTCTACTTTTTTCTCACTTAACTGAATCTGCCCATATATTTTTTGAATGGCTGTCCCTCCTCTCCTTACTTCTTCCCTCCTCCTCTTTTTCTCCTCTGCTGGTTTGGAGCTTTCGTGATGAATGGCTTTCCATTCTATGAAGTGGTTATTGCCAGGCCACGGCTCAATTAGCACCACTTAGCTAGCCGTTACCCATGTCTATCCTTGACTGATAGACAGCATCAGTGGGAGCAAGTGATCACAAAGTGGCACAGAAGGACATAAAAGTGATAACAAAACAGCTTTAAGCTTTCAAATGAAGAGGGGATGGACAGAGAAAGGCAAACTGACAGAATGACAGACCACGCTCCTACACACACGTGGGTAAAGACAAAAAAACTTTTTGAAAAATTCAAAGTGCTGCAGAGACGGGGAACCTGAGGTGAATATAGTAGAAAAGACACATTTTTTTCCAACAGGGACAAAAACATTTTAGGATGAGAAAGAAACAAATTTGTTTGAACATTGTACAAACAGCTGAAATGCTGTTTATGTGGACTTCGTACTGTTTTCATGTACACAATTAAAATGCACAGAAAATTCAGAGAGTACTGCTGATGCTGGAAAGATGATTCTCAAATATGTTTACAGAATAAATTCCAGACATAAACACGGGTTCATTTACATCCACTTAGAGAAACATTCTCAGCTGCATTGCAATCATTTAAACAAAAGCCCAAATTATGAGTCTACAATCCAGACATACTGTATACAGTACAAACACTAACTTAAGCTTTGACTGTACTGCTCTAGATACATTTCTCAGACTGAGAATTTTGCCCTAGTGTGTGAACAAAAATAAAATAAAAACAATAACAAAACTATGTCGTGTCAGGTCAGTATGTGGGAACAACATCCATCAAAAATATTTTTTAAGCACAGCAAGCGATTCTCCCAAAACAATCTTGGCTGGTGTATTTGGCATGATTTATAGTCTGTAATCCACCTGACCAACAAATCCTGTCAGACATAAAGAAACCTGTAAATAATACAATTGTTATTGTTTTTAGCTCATTACACCATTCAGTAGTCGGCAGTAAACAATGAAGTTATACTTTTCCTTAAATCCTAAAGTGTAACATTTGGTTGATGTTGGACCTCAGAGTGCAGGCTGCATACAGAAGCAAGCAGGCAGGTGAAAATCCAAATAGCAGCATTAAAGAATCAACTATCCAGAAATAAACTGAACATGTACAAAACAAACACTGTGGTCAGAGCAGGCAAAACAGAAACTATACAGTATGTATCATGCACAGGAAACAGCTGCAGATCTGACAAAAGTCCAAAACTGAAGGTGAGAGTTGATTACTGAATGAAGACCAGGTGAGGGCTAACATATAGAACACGCGTGGCTGAGCACATCAAGAAAACAAAGGAAACAATGGCCAAGAGATGCAAAACTGTAAGAAATTGAAAACAGCAAACAAAAAAGGGCCTCTAGAGAAAAGCACACAAACTTTATGTAGCTCGCATGAACAGTTAGCAAAAAAAGTATACTATTCTGTGAAAGATCCAATGTAAACGCATGAATTACCGGTAATGCTCAGGGCCTGTGGAAACATGCACAGTGCACCAGCTGTGATTCATTCTGCTTCTTGTTTGAGCTAAACCAGGCTAAAATGAGTGGAACAATGAAAAAGACATGTTTTATTCTAAGGAAGACACTGATGCAGCTAAACAATAAAGTGTTGCAATCATACTAGAGGGAGTATCACAGGCTTTTACACTGTCTGAGTGGGTTGGCTAATTAAAAGAACAGATCTTTATTAATCTCTAATGAGATATTTCTGGTTGAGAACTAAATCGTGTCTGTGCTTTAAGATAAATGAGAGGGCGGAGTTGATTATCACACCAGACAATTAGGTTATCTTTTGTTCTTCTAAGATTTAATATGATCTGATATTATGCATCGATCAGTGGTGCATTCATAAAACGACACACGCGTGGTGGAAAGATACAATAATAAGAACCAGAGCATAGATTTTGAAGAGATTTTAAAAGCTTTGTGTGTGGTTGTGCTTATTATTAGACGCATGGAGAATTATGTTTCTAAATGCTTTGCATATTTGTTTCTACATGGTTAACAACTAAAAAAAAGAATTCATCACAGTGAATTATTCTTTCACCATCACATGGGAGGCTTCAATTATTGTTTCATCAATGCTTCATATTTACACATGGATTTGTATCAAAGCAATTTTCTTCTGTATAGATTTAGATTTTACAGTTATCAGTCACTACTTTTGTAATTCCCAGTTTGATTCTGATATAATTTGGCTGTTAATGCAAACCTCTGTTGATTTCTGCCACCTTGATCATATGTGTTTGCATCTCTTCTTTCAAAATGATTGGCCTTTTGTTGGATTGAAATTAAATTTCCATACAGTGTATTTCCTTATATTTCCAGGTGTAATGTGAAGATGGGGTTTCATATTTGCAGCAATTTCACTGTCACTTTCCTTTTATAAAAAGTAGGTTGGACCTTTCTGAGTTTTCCAGAGTTGTTATTGACATAATTAGTCAATTTTGTAACCTCTCAGGAGGATTATCTCATTTGGAAAATATGTCTTGTTTCCCATTTTGTGTCTTGTCTTTTTGTTAATATTAACAAAAAGTAGATCACACTTAAAATGACCTTAATTTTGAATGGTGGGTTAGATGATGAAAATGTGCCATAGTTTATGATGATGCTCCCAGAATGAGAGCAGTGCTCTATTTCATGATGATGATAAGATCTATAGATTAACACTGTTAATGGTCTTTGTTCGATGTTAGAACTGGGGTAATGCACTGTCCACGCTCCATATAGATTTGATTTTTATCTGATTGTGTGCCTCTGTGGTTGAGTGTGTTAATGTGCGTGTGTGCTTTAAGTTTTTCCTCATCTTTAACTATTAGTGAGCTGGAGCAGCTGCAGGAAAAAAAAATAATAATTGAAGGATTACAAGGAATTTCCTGCAGCAGCTGGACCAACTTTCAACCTATTAAAGTGTACACATAAAACTTTATCAGTTGAAATAAAATATTTCAGAAAGCGATTCACTGACCATTTTTCTAAAAGCCTGCATGGTATAAAACATATTATATTTTTTCTTGTTTGAATTTTTTAGTTTTTTGAATGACTTTTAATTTGACCAGGTATTTTAAGTAAATGTATAGAAATCCAACACTGCATTCACATGCTTTCTATAATGTTATCCTGTTTACTGAGCAATAATAACAGAACTGTTTTTAAGTTCTGTGAATTTAAATCAGTTTAAGAAGAGAGACAGGCAGGGGCAAGAGGTTAAACGCTACTCTGTTTTATTCATTTGTAAAGACAAAAGAAAACTCAGCGGTGAGCGTTTGTTTGAAGGCTGGCAGAGGCAAATACACAGACACAGACAAAAACACAGGGAGGGCCAAGAAGTCTGCAGTCACACTTGGCATGCTTTGGAATTAAAAACACAGCAAAAAGGCTGTTGGAGAGAAAGTGAGAGTGAGAAATCTGCCAACAAGTGAATGAGGAGAATATGAGACTAAAAGTGAGAGGTTGTAAAAAAAATAAAAAGATGATACTTGGGAGAATGTCACCATGACTGTTAGTGTTTTTCCCTTGAGACTGAGAAATGGAGCGTTCATGTCAAAGTGTTTCACATATTTTCTGTTTTTCTTCATTTGTGTATGTGAATGTTTTACAAAAATTCAGAAAAAAAATCTAAAAGGTTTGTGTTTTATATTGAGAGTTCTGAATCTAACAGTTTTATAACCTAAAGTGGGAGTTATAAATCATCACATAATTATATACATTTTGTTGAACATTGTCATGTGACACCCTTAATACCAAGCAGTGATTTATTCCCCAATCCTTACTTTGACTTAGCCAAAAAAACTTGATTCAACATCACAATAAAGAAAGAAGAAAGAAAGAAAGTGTGTTTGAAAAGTGTTTCAAATACTCATATTTTTTAAATCCTCTAACATCTTTGGAAATTTCTATGTTGGTGATGATTTCTGATCCTCTGGTCATGGCAGTCTGTCTTCTATAAATGCTTTTAACATTCTCCTGAGTGTTCACTTGTAAAGTGACAAGAGTTTGATCTTGTGGATAAAGAGAAACTCACAGAATAAACACACGACTTAAGTCTGAGACAGTTTATATTGTTTGTTTGTTTTTGCTTCCCGGTTTTATTTATTCACAGGTTTACTTGCTGTTTTATTTTTATGTTTAGCTACTGGGTTTAGATTAGGAATGGATCTTTGTCAATTTTAAAACATGCCACTGCATAATGTTATAATAGAATATCTGCCATGTGTGGAAGTAACTACTCAGTAAAGTCAAATCTAGTAAACATTTATTTCTTTAGCATATTTAAAAACAAATGGAGTGGATCATTGTTTACAAGGTATATGAAAAATAACATTAATATTGTTTTCAATAAAAGACAAACACAAAACAGTGTTACATCATTTTAAACAGCAAACGGAAATAAAAAATAATTTTGTAAAACATGAGAAGCTGGAAAAAGATGGAGTTATATGATAACACTGTTTCTTTTCTTGTATTTTGTAAAACTTGTAAGTGCCTTAGTTATAGTTCCTGACCATGATGTAAAAAAAGACATGAATTACTGTCTCAAACTAGTGATGTGAAAAGTACTGTCTCAACTTAGTCTCAGTCTTGATGACTGAGCTGTTTCTCAACTTGATAAACATTACCAAAAACTGCACCAAGGTTTCTCATAAAACAGCTAAAAACAGGAATAAAACAGGCAGATAGGACTGTTAGAACCATTTGGGAAATTGGATTCTTTGAATATTTTTGTCTGTTTAGGTTGAGAAAATGTATCTCCATCTTTGTTTGAACATTGTTAAGACAGTTCAGCAAGGCTTACATATCACTGTGACTAAATACACTGTGACTGAATATAATTTATTGAATTTTGGCTTCCAGATTTTGCTGTAAAAAATATAACAAAAGGAACTGATGACTGATTGAAAGGTATAAATAAAATAGCATTGCATTTCACTGTCACACACCTTGTAAATGGTTAAGTGTCTTATCCTAAAGTAAAAAAAAAGTAAAAAATCTTTTTAATAACCTGACAGCTGACGTTTTTTTTTCTTGGTTTTAACACTTATAGAGGTCACTTCAGTGAAGCTGGTTTCTGTTTGCTACATGGCATGTTTGTGTATTTATGGTTTATTTGCTCAAAAGCCTCCACATTGAATTGATATCCACTGGTAGTGTATATGTATTTTTATAAAATAACTATGATGTCATCATGAAATGATAATCTACAGTAGCCTACGTGGATTTGTCAAACATGTTTGACAGTCAAACTGCATGTTGTCCACATTAGTAGACATACAGGTATGAAAACATGTTTTGAATAATTAAAGAAAAGTTCAAAGTTTTTTTTCATGATAAAAAATACTTAGGAATACCGATTTTGACTGAGGATATTATAATTGATGCATGAGAGGGTCAAGAAATGAAAAGTTTAACAGATTATTCAGCTTTCTTTTATTTGCTCCACTTTTGCCCTTCAACACAGTCAACTTCTACTGTGTTAAAGTAGAATTCTACTCTTCAGTGTTAGAACACTTACAGCTCTGGGATTTCATTTTTTCCTGAAATCCAAGAACACACCCAACTGCTCAAACATTGAGTCTGTGGGGTTCCTTTAACACAAGAGCAGAGGAAATGGCCACCCCGGTGGTAATAGTCTGTGTTTATCACCCTTTCTCTCTCACTATTTCTCTCTGCTCTTGATTGCATACAAAATAGAGGGCAAAGTGTGTTCACACACAACCTCAAACAACTTGGGGTTTTTGTCGCTTTGTAGTTCGCTGAAGCGTCACTAATAGTTTGTTTTACCTTCCTCGTCTATCTTTTCAATTTGTTTTCATCATCCACAATTTCTCCATCTCCCCTTCCCCCTTGCGTCCTATAGATTGCGTACAGATTGAATACTCCATTTTCTTCTGGACTTATTTTTCATCTCCAAAAAAAGAAAATTGTGTCATTTTTGTACTTCCCCCACAATTTGTCCCTAAAGAATAATGGGTTCCCGCAAGCAAAGATTTATTTTCACTTGCTTTCTTATTTTTTGTAGTGATTTAACTGAGTTTGTGGTTGACAGCTATAAAGATGTCTGACTGTTAACGTGGATAAACATCAGCGGTGGTTTGATAAGAGGGGGGAACTGGATAGAACTGAGAGGAGATAATCTTTGTAAGACTGAAAGAGGGCAAAGAAGATAAAATAGAAAGGGAGGGAGAAATTATGGCAGGAGGGCAGAGAGCAGAGAGGATAAGTATCACAAAGGATGACAGACTTATAATAAGAAACGGACAGGCCAAACAGAAGAAAGGGTTTAGGGGGAACACAATTAGTGTTACAGTATAAAGCTCATGCTCTCACATCTTCAACACTGGGTTTAAATAAGGCTTCTGGTATGAAGTATCTTATTTGTCAATTGTTTACACCAAAAATTAGTGCTAAAAACTAGCAAGATTCCTTTGGATTTTAACTATACCAGAAAAAAAAAATGCTTGGTTTCTAAGATTCAGTACCATAGTTTCGCAAAGTTATTGCCGTCTTGTCATGTTTAGGCAACACAAACCAGATAAACTATCCAACGATCCAATTCCAACCACTTATTTAAAGTCAGGTCATCACGGAGGCAGCAGGTCAAAGAAAAGTAACCCAGCCATTCTTCTCCCCAACTGCTCTCCCAGCTCATCCTGAGATCTGCAGGTTTCCCAGGATAGAAAAGATATATAATCCTTCCAGCAAGTTTTGAGTCTCCTTTCAGAGGATAGTGCCCCCAAACACCTGCAATTTGCTATTTGCAAGCATCTCCGGACTTCATGCAGTCGTGCCGTTAAGATATTCAACCCATTAAAATGTTTCTACTTCAGCTCGAAAAGCACAGTTAATGACTAGAGAAGCTTTTAGAAAGTATACTTCTGTGATTTTCAAGGTTATGAGACAATTCATATGTGCAAAGGAATGCTCTGTAACTGTCAATTACAGGAAAAAGGAACTCGGCAGAGAAGGTGCAAAGCAGGATTCACTGGGATAAAGGCAGCATTTGTGTTCATTACATGTGGTTTGGTGAGTGCTTTTGTGCTTTTTCACTCTATCATGGCACTGAACGACGACCTGGACTGGCTAATTAGGACTTGCAGATATGGATTGGGCTTATGTGTACAGCCTTGCTTAGCATCATTCTGTCACTCACTAAAATGACCCTGGCCACCTGAGCGCATTCAGTCACTGGGGCAGACTAATGTGCAAAAGCATATTCATATTTGTGTAAATGAAGACACATTCAGAATCACTGTAACTGGCTCTAAACTGACTGTGAAGTGAATAGACAGGACTGATACAAGCCAATTTGTATATAATCACTCCAATCCAAATACACATCTGACCAAGCCTCATGCAGACGCTACTTTTCTGAATGTTTTGTAGGCCAAGCTTTAAATAACCTTCAATCCTATTGGTTTATTCCCTTTGTGCTACTACCCATTCCTCTCTTAGTCCCATTCCCACTCTCCCTCCCTTCTTTCTCCCCATTTTTTCATCTCCTCACCCTCAATGCCCCTGTTAAACTCCTTTGGGAGTTTGTGTAACGGGACGTGTGGCTAATTAAGGCGACCTACGCGGACCTTGTGTGTTCGAAGCTCTCTCCTTAGAGATGTTGGTGTCATAGTGTGAACGGCAGTGCCGATGCAAACACTAACTCCCCATCCCTTGTGTAGGTGATTGTGTGTTTGTGTGTGTTGGCAATGAGGTGTCATATGTTGGAGGGATCCAGGTCCCTTTCGTTCTTCTGTTTCTCTTTTTCTGTCTATTTATTTTCTCACTTCCATTCTCTCCCTCGATGTTTCCCTCCAGTCCTCCCTCTGTGTTGCATCACACATCATGCCCTCTGTTCCTTTTTACTCTCATCTAGCCCTCTTCTTTTTTATAGTCATTTCATTCTGCCCTCCTGCTTTTACTTTCCTTCTCTCCTTAGGTGACAGTAACTCTGGGGTCCCATTGCTGCTTTAAATCAAAAACCAAGCTTGTGTCCTTGACTTGAGAGCTCTTGAGCAGGCTAGAGTGAATGAACAACACAAACAGACTAAGGGGACCAAGCGCCTCCATCTCCGGGGAGGAGTCTAAAAGGATAAGCTGAAAAAAGAAAGAGGAAAAGGAGGAGACAAAAAGTTGCTTTACCTTAAGTGATTGTGGGACAGAGGATTGTTTTGCAAAAGGCAGGGTGAATGTAGGGGAGGGAAGAAAGGACAAGAAAGAGTTTTGGAAAAAGTTTAGTGTTCTTGGCCTAGACAGATTGTCACATGGGAGAAAGAGGAATAGACAGACTTTATGGTACAAGAACACTATATCTCAAAATCACCATGTCTTTTCAGAGAATACTGAAAGATTTCACCATCTAGACTTTATGAAAAGTTTGGATTTGTGTTGGCAAAATGGATACATACATGGCATTGTGTTGGGTGGAGGGGTCAATAAAACTGGTTAAAATATATGTATATTTCTGTTTATTAACATATTTCCCTAAAGATGGCTGAAAACTGAAGAGAAAGTTTGACATTTGTTGACATGCTGTTTAAAGCACATTTTTAAGACCTTCATTTGCAGCCATAGAAAGGAAGATGAGAGAGGTAGACACAACATTTGTTCTTTGATTCTACTCTTTTACATTTTCATGGCAAGAAAAAAGAAAATGATGAAGTAAATGTAAGAAAAACTATCTTAAAACATTTTTGCAGGAGTTGGGATAGTAACGCAAGAGAGTGAAGGATTAAGGAAAAGGGAGACAAACAGTCGTAAGTCCCCTTTTTTTTCATAACCAAACACAGAAGGAAGAAAATGAGGAGAAAGACAGAGGGAGGGTAAGATGGGGGTTGGAGAAGAGAGACAAGCTGGTTGATGAGACAATGTTCTTTTCTTTAAGGGTACTGTGAACACTTGTCTTCTTAACATTCAGCTAACTGTAGAAGAAATGAATGAGGGAAATGGAGACGTGGTGAATAGATGAAAAAGGTTAGGAGTTGATGCATTGTGGCTTGCATTTAGAGCTGCAGGGAGTGGAAATGAGATAGAATCAGCTTCAAGGTTGCATCTTAAAATCCATTTATTTAATACTTCCAGAAGAAAATGTGTCAGTCAAATTGTCATTGCCGTTTTATTTCATCCCTCCTGCAGGTTTTATGTTGATAAGATCCCATGCTGGAGACTGACTTGTTCTTCTCAGGCTTTAATGACCCAGTTCTTGTATTAATTATAAACAACTTCTCTGACTGTTGCCTAAAAACACGTCATTTCACCTGTCTCTCTTAAAAACTTCCCAAACAGGCTTGAATGCAACACAGCTTTAAAAAAAACACATTTTTGGAACTTGGCAGTGTAACTTTGTTTTGTGTTCTGCCACAGTCATATCTTTGAGGAAGCACACATTAATTCATAGCAAAATTTGTTTTTACCTGTACAAAATTTGAATTGTAATAATTAGACCTCAAAATAATAAGAAAAACGGTTAAATTCTAAGACTGCCCTGTTATAAATATATTCAATTAAGTGATTATGTATTGAGTGTTTGTATCTAATTGAATAAAAGACACAGTTTGTATAATTAGTGCCCCCTCTTGAAAAGTGTAGCAGTTAAGCTTTTCATAAACTCAATAAAATTACCCTTATAGCTACTTTGTGTATTTTAAAAACCAGTGAGACACATTACATATATTAGTATCTTATGTATATCTTGTGAGATATAGTTTATTATTTTTTATAATCCTATTCTTATTTTATTTGATGAAATAATCCTTTGAATGAGTTCATGTGTGAATGTGTTCACAATAACACATTTATGATGTGTAAAACTTTTATGGGGAATGGATCAGGTCAAGAGTAGAAGGCTACCTCGACAGCCTGAGGGTCCCCAGGAGCACAGCAAGCTTAATCAAAGTGACATGAAGAAGCTTGAAACTACCAGAAATCTTTGTAGTAAAACAGCAAATTGTTCTAGATACCAACTGTTCACTTTTTAGTATGACAGTGATCCAAAGTGTGGCAGAGAAATGATGGGAAGAAGTCCTGGACTTTTCTTTTGAGTCAAATCTTATTGACCATCTGTGGAACGACTCCAACATAGCCGACCATGCATGTTTATTATGACAGAGTATGTTATATAAAATAAAGCTAAGAAAAGAAAACTGGAAATTATAATGTACTGATTTTTCTAAACCGAACATACATTTCTAAAACATTTTTTCCTTTCTTTATTATAGACCCAGTCTGAAAAGTCACAGCAACCTTTAACTCTTAGCACTTTTTTTTAGCTCCAGTATTACAATTCCATTGAAAAATAAAAACGTGTTAGACAAGAAGTGGAAAAATAACAACAATGTTTTGTACATGGTGTTTCTTGGTGTGACAGTGAAAACATCCTTCACCTCAAGCTGTTTATAATTAGTTTCTTCCATCAATAAAAGATTTACATGTGCTTTATACTGACAACAACAGCTGTCTTCCATCTGATTGCGAAACTTCATGTCATTTCCCTCCTTCGATCATTTCTTATGAAACCTATTTCTGTTTTCTTCTCTGATCTTTTTTCAGTTCATTTTTTCCTCTTTGCGTTTGTATTTAACAGTAGCCCAGACTTCCTCCTTTTCTCTCTTGATCTATTTCCATCTCAGTTTCAGTTTCTTAACAAGTTGCTTCCTGTCTGGAACAGCTGTTGATTACCTAATTGCCTCGCCTCTCACAGTCCTCAAACACACTCAACCACACATTCTTTATTTCATAGATGCAAATAGAAAAAAAAAAAAAACTTATGGGTATTAAGCTATTGATTGCATCCAATAATAAAAAACTTCACAATTTTGTACATGTTAAAAACTTATTGATGTGAGTTACCATGTGTGCGTGTGTGTTTATGTTCTTTTTTTACTGATTCCAGCCAAATAATGCATGATGCTGTTTCTAAATTTATCACAGTAGATTAAAATTCTAAAGAAACAATAACATGAGTACATCATCGTGTGCCTTCAGGGACACTGTGGGTTTATTTTTGACATTATTACTATTTCATGATAAAATAAACATTTCATTTTATTGCAGCAATAAGATGCTTTAAGCACTCATTTTTAGATATGCAAGAAATAGATGACATTGATAAGTTTTTTCTGTCATTTTCCTGACATTTTCATATTTTTGTAATTTAATTTATGTTTAATAATGAATGACAAAACCTACAAAAATACAAATATTTTATTGGTAAGAGAAAAAAAATAGATTTGTCAATTTCCCGTGGTCATTTTGGGGGCATGGTTCGTCCTACAATCCCTTCTTAATGTTAACCATACATTTTAACAAAGCTTCTCTCTAATATATAATCTATAATAAAGAAAAAACTGCACAGTACATATAAATGGTTCACCTTTCTAAAGGAAATGACAGCTCTCTGTCATTTCATCCTTTTACACCCTCTTTCTCTTAACACTGTTGACTTTTGAACCTCTTTTGCCTGATTAACACCACTTCATTTTAGTATTGGTGGAAACCTCTTTTACTTTCTCTCAGTATATATTGCTCTGCCTGTAATTAATGGTCCTGATTATGTGTGCCAGGATACCCATTAGCTTGGATACATGCAAAGGCCCCTGCCCTTTTTTCTATTACACAACAACACACACAGTTAGTGTTTTAATGCTAAAACATACTCATAGACTCACACACACCTCAACACACTTATTCACTTACAGACGGAGGAACTAATGCTCTCGAGACTAATTATCAGTCAGGTGTGTCATCTTATTTTTATTTCGGCCACTGAGGTGCTAACGAGCATTTAGCTTTCCCTTCCTTTTGTTTTTTTGCTACTTTACCATCTGGCTTCATTTATTTTCACTTCAGTCTCTTTCTCTTGCTGTCTCCTTTCCTCTCTACCCAGCACTGCTGAGGCAAGGGTTTTACCGGTTATGTTCAGTGTCAGATTCAATGAAAAACTGTCAGACAAGAGGGTGAAAAAGAAGCACCAGGCTGCATTAAAATCAGACAGGAACAAAGGTGCCGTTTTGTGTCAGGCGACTGCTGCAATTTTATACTCAAAGAAAATGCTCTCTCCAGCCTTGCCTCAGTCTCTGTG
The DNA here is from genome assembly GCA_006937955.1 of Pachypanchax playfairii. Lineage (NCBI taxonomy): Eukaryota > Metazoa > Chordata > Actinopteri > Cyprinodontiformes > Aplocheilidae > Pachypanchax > Pachypanchax playfairii. The sequence goes on from SSNP01000089.1 coordinate 2,237,599, forward strand.
ATGTACTGGCAAACAAAACAGTATGTATAGTCTGTCGATGGTGAATTTAAATTCTAACAGAAAAAGCAAATCAATCATTTCTAAAAATTTTTTTAAATGACCATTTTGGTCATTCAGACAACTTATGAAAGCAAGTCACAGCCAGTTGTTTCCAAGAAACCTTTAAATCGTTTGTCAATCTCTTGACTGCAGTTTTTGTGCAAATTGAGTGTGATAATGATCAACAGCAAATGTTTTTTCATCTTAACTGGGTTTAATCACACAAGAATCTTTCTTGGCACTGCAGCAGCGACTTAAGGGACTGACTTAACATTTGAAACCTCCGGAGGACTGGAGTGTATCTGTGTCGTTGCAACAGTTAATAAATACAACTAGTTCAGTTTTTGACACTCAAGATTGGCTCAGCCTTCAATGATGCAAGAGTTGAGGTAATGTGAGTTGTTAACACATTTTTCAGGGTCAAAGTACAATTTCAAAATGTGTGTGTAACTCGGACAGGCTGGTAGAGGGCAGAAGTGGAGCCAAATTTTACCCCCTGAAGCTAAACATTTCTTCTGCTCTGATTAGCACATGGTCAAATCAAAGCAAATGGCATAAAGCTACAGTAACAAAACAGGCATCAATTAGGGCATGTCATGGAAGTTTATTGATAACCAATGTGTTTGCTAAAAGGAGGTAAGAGCCTGATAATGTGATAATGTACTTTTAGAGAAAGTAGGATTTGAGGATAATAGTGTGTCATTGGAAACGTGATGAAATAAACTCATGGCGGCCAATTCTTAATGCCACATACAACAGATCTGTGAAACAAGGACCTTTAAACCTAATGAACAAGCACACACTTTTCTACCTTTACTTTGTGATTCTAAGGTGTAGGTAAGATAAATTAGTCTAAAGATTCTCTCACACTTGCTCAACCGTTTAAACCCCCTACTTAAAAGTTCAGTGGAAATTAATTCTACTCTTTCTAAACCATGAACCAGAGTTTCTTTCAGACTTCCTTTCCTTTTTTCTTTTTACTTCTGTGCATCTTTAAAACTTAGATACAACCAAATAACCATGTTGGGTATGTCCATTTTATAAATGAGCGTAAGGGTGATTAAAGGGAATGTTGTATAACATTATCAATAATTTACAGGAATTTTAAATGTAGATATAAGTTGCTAAGTCCCTCCACATTGTCTTAAGACCCCGCCCCACTCCTCACAACCTTCTTGATTTAGAAGAATAATACTGGATTGCTGCCAATTTTTAAAACAATCACAATCATTCTACATTTTAATTACTGAATAGAATTGTTTACTGCTCTTTTATGTGTCCCCAAGATGTTACCTCAACATGCTCTATATATTTCCTAACTCTCATGGCAGTTCTACAATGTGTTCTCATGATCTCACCACATCCACAGAAGGCCTGTTTTAGACTACGTCAGGATGTGGTTTTTTGCTAGAAGATCATCATTCTAGCATGAGGTGATATTCAGGTCAAGATTTGCAGCCATCCAGGTCATTTTAATCCTTATATCTTAAAAAAGGCGACTGGACATTTATTTTATTATAAAAAAAATTATTTAAACTATTAGGAATGGCCTGAGGTGTTTTTTTTTTACGTTATGTGGTGTGGTAAGATACATTCTGACTGACAAAGCTCATTCCTGCTTTTCCACTGCAGACAGTGTTCTTTGGCCACAGAAGGGACCAGAGTCTTAGCACATGCCTGGGCTGATTGAAAATTCGGCTCACCAATAAATCATGTTAGTCATGTGTGAGTACCAAGGGAAAAATCCAGACAAGCACAGGTGAGCTGTGGAATCAACAGCAATGACTCCAAATCATTTGTTACTCAGGTCTTGTCTTCTCTGAGAGACAATGGGATAGATTCATTATTAGTAGTTATTTTACTAGTATTATTAATATTCATAATAGTATTATTAGTATCATGATCATTGTTGTTCTTGTTTGAAAGTTAAGAAAAACATAAATATGCTCTATCAGCAAATACAAAATTTAATAAAATGACTATCATTTTATTCAAAAGTTAAAATAACATGAAGTACAGATATACAACATATCTACTTCCAAGATACTTTCTTTATCTGGTTGTGTGTGTGGGGCATTGATTCAAGGAAGCAGCTCCTATAAATTCAATCAGGCCAATCTATTCTCTGGCCGTTGACTTCTCGCTCCCCAGCTCGCACCTTGAGAAGCGTGGCTACTTTTATGGAGATGGGCCATTCATTTTGGTCTTCCTTCCACTCTCTGTAGTCCACGCCATCCCTCTCTTTCTGCTGCACATCGACTTTTGATTTTCTGTCAGGCTTTGTATGTCTGTGATTTGTTACTTCCTCCTTCTATTTTTCTTCATCCGAATGCAATGTTATTGGAGCACACCCTCGTGTGGTGGATTTCATCTCTAAAACTTAGAACTACACAGTATTATTTTAGATTTAGAAGAAGAGTGCTAAGTATAGACATCTGTATTAATAGTACGTGTGGGGGCAGAAAAAAAAGTGTGAAATTTTGTGTCAGGAAATTATGAGCATTTTTTCACAAATTCAAAAGAAGATGGCCTAACAAACAGCAGGTTCACCTACAGGGTTGGAGCAATACAATAAAATGAATCAATTAATAAGACGATGAAGATGAAATCATTATTTTCACTTATATTTCAGTTTTTAAACTCTGTTTTATCCAATAATGTGAAATGGTACCTTCTTTCAAAGTAAAATAAGGTGTTTAAAGTATGTTTTTCTTGTATCTCTCTTTTTTCTTCTCTCCATCTTCTCTCACTCAAACACACCATCTGCAGTGTGATAAGGAAATGCCTCACTGCTTTCTCTTTCTTCCTCTGCAGCCACAATAACAACATTCAATCACTGTCTCACTTTCTTTTACCCATTCTCTACCTATTCCTCTTCTTTCTCCATCTTTCCAGACCTGTATTCTTTTCATCACAAAATACCACTTCTATTTTTCCTCTCATAGGCTTCAATGCCGTTTTAAGACTCATGAATTTTCTACTGTCTTGATCTGATCTGCACCACGTGTTTGCAGTTTTAAACATGTTGATTTTCAATGTTAGACTCTTTATTAGTGTCTTTCTCCTTTCTGCACCACTTGTAGTGCTTGCCCTGCATGGTATAGTGTGTAAAAACTGAAATTTTAGTTTTTTTTTATTATTTGTTTTATTAAAGGTGGTACTACATTGGTCACTGATATAGATTTTGTTTCCCCAAAAGAGTTGTTATGCATTAATGGGGAAAAAACAAGGAACTACTAGTCCCTGACAGGTTGAGTCACCATGTGCTGTGCTCAATGCTTTGATGTAAACATGAAACATATATAGTGAGAAAAATAATAAAACTAAAGATACACACAGTGAAGCATAGCCACTCATTCACAAAACACACAAACTCCAAAATACCAAAAGCATTTTCAAAAGAAGAAAAAGAGAGCAGCAAATAACAGAGAATCTCTCACTGAGCTGAAAGGAAAGAAGATCATAAATTACAAAAGTCCTTTGCATGACTATTTAACACACTGTTCCAAGGAATGCCAGTGTGAAAATTAAAACTACCCTTCAAGGTGACAATACTGCTGTTCTTAGGTTTGTTACACATAAACACATGGCTGTTTGATTCTAAATGTACTTTGTACTCCAATGTTTCAATGTGTTGTTTTAGCTGAGACGTCTTACAGCAGATGAATTAGGAATGATCAATTTATCTGACTCTTAAAATAACCAAATGAGGAGATTTAAAGCATAAAAACACAAACATTTGGAAGTAAAACACAATAAAATCTGGTACCTATGTAAGATTTTTATGAAGATAATTCTTAAGATTTATTCATTTAAATCCACCAACATGTAAAAAGTCCATAAGGATCTTATGTTTTTTGTTTTTTGTCTGATTTTTATTTCCTCTCTTCCCTTTCTTCCACCTTTCACTTTTCATTTGCTGTTCTCCCTCCACTTTTTTTTTCCTTCTCATTTTTTTCCTCTCTGACCCTGGTTTGATTGACAGGGTCACTAGTGAGAACTGGGAGAATTTAACCCAAAGGCCCCTTTCATGCTTCAACCAGACCACTTACCATATGACATTAGGGGCTTCAGGCATGGTGAGAGCTTGGCATTTGGCCTTCAAAATGGTCTAAAAGATATACAACACATTTGTGCACACACATGTGCAAGTACAGTTTAGAAGATACACCTTGATGGTCATCCCTATAAATAGGAGCTGAAATTTTTCAAGTTTCCCTTTAGCTAGTTTTTAGTAGTGGTACCCTGCCGATAAACCTTGTAGCTTTGATTGGCACTGAACGTACAATGGCATAATTTCTTCCTTCAGGCTTTTTCAGTGTTTCTTTCATTCCTTTATACCCTTTACCTCCCATCTCCCTAAATCCTAACCCTTCTAAACTTACACACACACTTGCGTTCACCATTACTCTGCCTCCCTCTGAGCTGTCAGAGAGTGGTAGAAAAGCTTGGCCTTCTGGGAGGTGGTGTATTTTTTATTTTTTTAAAAGGCCTGAGTAGGCCCTTGGTTTGCATGGCTGACAGGCTGGATTTGATACCTGGCCTGATTCAGTCAGTCTCTTAGTTCTGCCCACTGCAGCCCATCACAGCACAGCTCAGATACCCCTGTGTATAGTGTTAGTGGCTAAATATATGCAGGGAAAACTCCCAAAAGGGGGGGATCATCAGACTGTGGAAAGATTGTATTTGTGACGAGAAGGGCTTCAGAATAGATTTATCAGTTTATCTTAAATTATTAACTCTTACTGAACATACTCTGTGGTTGCTTTTAAGATGCATACTTATTCCCAACTTGTCATAAAGTCACATTCTATAAGAAGTCTTTGGCGTGTCCTTCTAATGCTCTTGGAAACTATTACGTTTAGTCTCAGTTTTCTACCAAACATGCTGATCTAATTGCATTTTACTGGATGAGGATTTCTAATTATCAGAAACATCCATTTTTAAAGGATAACAGATTAGATGGTGACAGAAATACAGATAAAATACAAACCATAAACTGTAATCTTAACTGTAATAGTTGAGATTTTAATGGCACATGTAATGATCATTCATCTACTTACTATGTAGTCCGGATTTGGAACATATCTGGTTTAAAAAAAAGACACATTTCCAACAATGACATTGTAGAATTTATACAATTGTCCATTTGCAGTAAAGTTCTAATAGTTAAAGCCTCGGTCACATTGACCCATATGAACACATTGTTATTATGTATCTCCCGTTTGCATCTGGATTTTATGATTTTTGTGGAAGCGGGCACTGGTTCCTACAGGTACGGCTGGGGCATCAAAAACTTGAATCCGTGAGAGTGAGGTTATTTTCAACCATAAGCTGACAGCTCTTTCTCTCTTCATATGGATGTGTTGGAACTTTCCTCTGGTCTACTGATGATTATGTTATGAATATTTTTGTTGTAAGATGCGCAAATGGCCCTCCATGTGCTACTCATTGGAATTTCAAGCTGCAGTTGTGAAGGACCTCCGGCTGTCAAAACATTTTGTCAGGAAATATATGTGGTGGAGGTCCAGTATTCCCAAAAATTTTAAGTGTTGATCATCACATCGACACAGAAATTTGTGGAAAAGCTTCTAATTTTCAAGATGAGGCAGCACCTCTACAGCCAGAACCAGATTCAGTTCAATGAACTGAACCTCGAGTCGGCATGGACCGTAACATCTGCGCTGAGCTGTTTCACCGCGTCTCTTCACGCATCATGAGAAATAAAGTGTTTTATTGATTTTGTTATTGGGTAAAATCTGATGGACTCATGTATTTTTATGTACTATTTGCATGTAACTACATGTTTTTTTTTCAAGTTCATCATGTCAGGTATTATTACTAAAGACGTAATAAGGAAATGACAATGTGCATGTGTCAATAACATGAGTAAATATCTATATTTTTCTTTTTGCATATTTAACTTTCTTTTTGAAATGTGCTGCCCTGTAAACCCAGTTTCAGGGGTATTTAGAGGCTCTTGAAGGGCCCCAGTTTCCCTTGAGCACCTCTTAATTTGCTCCTCTAGACTCTCCTTTTACCCTTCCTCTCAACTTCCTATTCTTGCATCTTCTTAGCATATTTTAATAGCAGAGTCTGATAGTAATGTGGGTTGTCCTTTATCTCTGCTCTCTCTTCTCTCTCTTGTTTCCATACCTCTCTCTTCTTCTTTGCAGAGTTTTTCACTCTATTTGTTGTGATAAATGACTGTTAGATGTGATTTCCCCTGGATCATATCTCTCTCTGGGCCACACACCATAATTAGACAGCATGATTAATAATTCATTCTTCCCCCCCCTTTTTTTTCTTTTTTGGAGCCTCTGTCAGAGAGTGTGAATATGAGTATCTGTGCGGGCATGTGGAAGTCTGTCACATGGTTAATCCTAGGGACGGAGTTACTTTCAGTTCTAAGGCCAAAACAATGAAGAAGTTATAATGACAACATGGGTTCACCCAGGAGAACAAAACATCAACATGTGACAAGATGAAGAAACATGAAATGATTTCACACTGTTCTTTGCCTCAGGGGAAGGATTATAAATACATATAAACATATGTTTAGCATCTACTGTAATATGTGGGCCTTTGTATGTATGTATATTTGTCAAGAAAAAATAAAAAAGCTTTACATTACATTTCTATAATTGTTTTTACAAAACAAGGACTACGATACTATTACTGGAGGTAATTTGTACTTTAATTTCTTACCTAAGGACATTTTGACATGCAAATCAGGAAGGACGTGTGTGGCATTAATAACATTTTAATTCATGGACATCAACCTCGTGACCTAAAGTCGTCTGCTCCATTAGCTTCCTTTTGCATAATTCTCTTAACATCTTGTTTTTAGTATGACATTCACTTTATTCCCATAGAGAAATTAGAAAGTCTGTACATTTTAATACAACAGGGAATATAACAAAAAAAAAATGTTGATTTAACCACAACTTGCTTCAAGGCCAGCAGATATATTAGTACATTAATGGCCATATTCCATGAAATTACAAAAATATAGTTATGAAAAGGTTTTAGTAACTAATCTATGTAGTTTATTTTGGCAAATGTTTATGTAATGACCAGGTAACTTACAATTTAAAAAGCAAATATCACAATAGTACAATGTAAGAAAAGCTGGAGAACAGCTTAGATTCATGTGATACAATCTGCTGCATTAAATAAAAACTGGATTACAGATATAAAGGAAAAATGAGGGTTTTGTTATAGGTTTGAAAGATTGATTAGTTTTAGGATCAGGTTTGGATGGTGGTTGAGGTGACGGCATCAAACGATGCAACTTTTCTTATTTTTATCAAAGTTGTTGAGAGGTCCAATTTTGTTAGTTGTGTCCGTCATCCTGTTTTTACAGGATTTTTCCTGCAGGCCCTATACAGATCAATAATGTGTCACTGTGTGTGTCTGTCTGTGAGAGACTGGCGAAAGGGCATTTAAGTGCACCAGGACTCAATAACGTTTAAATCAGAGCAGACAGGGTGTGCTACCATGTGATTTCCATCTCTTTAAAAAAACAAAGAAAAAAAAGTTTTGCCCTACTGTGACAAAAAAAACAAAAATTTCTGTGAATACAAATGTAACAGAAACATTTTTGATTGTTTGATTTTGTTTGATTCAGATTGTTTTTTTCATTATAAACCTCACCTCACCCATATGGTAGGCCAGCCTGATGCACATTATTTATTACAGTGAAAGCTAAATTTCTACTTTTTGATTATCCAACAGAACCCATAAAAATTTAGTTTGATTTGAAATTATTTTATTTTGGGATTTCTATTTTGGTTTTTGCTAAATAGTGAAAAATGTATATTTTAAATCAGATGTGTAACCAAATACACAATTGATCCTGAGACATGTGGCTCTAGCAGCATTGCTCTTGTTTTAATTAATATACATTTACATGTCTTATTTATTATATAAGCCATAATGGCAAAACATAATTTTATTTCCATAGAATTAAAATTTCACTAAAAGACAGACCAATCCAGGTTCTTATTTCCTGCCCATTTTAACAGCATTCCATTCCCTATCTGTGATTTTTCATGATAAGATGTTTTTATAATGAACCTTACTTAAGGTAAAAGACATTTCTTTGATTTGGCTAAATGTTGCTTGTATCTTTACAAACCCTCATGCTCTGTGGCCTTAAAATCCATGACCAACAGAAATCCCAATTAAAAAAAAAAAAAAAAAATATATATATATATATATATATATATATATATATATATATATATATATATATATATATATCTATCATACTGTTGCGTTTCAGATAAATTTTGTAAGGGGCAAATATATATTTTTTACAGTGCTGTAGACAGTAGATACAGTATGTATGAACTGAAAATGATCAATCACAACACCTGGGAGAGTGTTTGTTATCATTCACATTATCACAGAGGCGCATACATACACTTGTCCTATTGTTTAGCATCTCTTAAAAGCATTTACATGTTGCATATTGGTGTCGGTCCATGTAAGAGTCTGTTTCTGTCCTCTGCTTTTGAAAGTATGTGTTATAAAATAGGGAAAGAGTGAGAGTGACAGGAATAATTTAATTGGATGAATGATAAGAGCAAGCTGTGCTCATGTCCACTGGTGTAAGCTGGAACCAGATAGGGAAGCTTTTGATGTCTCAGTAGGGGGTAACAAGGAACAAGGACAACTGAGCAAGGGCAGGAGTTGGCATTAGCCTGTATGTGTTCACAAGTGCTTGATGGTGTCTGCACATCAAAAAGGGTGTATGTGCATTCAGATAAGTCATAAGCTCATAGCAAATGTGAAAGGGGGTTTGTCGCAGGCGAGGCTTGTTTGTGGTGCCCCTACTTTCGTCCCACTAAGCGCAGATGTAACAAAAAAAAACGCAAAAAATAAATGAGGCTAGAAAGATTACAGACAGACAAATTACAAAAAGTAATAATAATGACAGTAATTTGTGCACTTCAATTGGTGCACAAATAAAACTAAATAACTATCTTTTTTGTTTGTATTAGGTACAACAAATACAGTTATAAACTAAATCTGTCTGTCCGTAGTTAGTCTGTAAAAGACACACACACACACACTCTTACCTGCTGTCAGCCTCTGGCTGTGCAGGTGCTGAGGGGGAAAATGCTGTTAAGTGACAGTTTCCTCTGAGCAAAAAAAGGAATTGTTCCTTCCTCTTATTTTCTTGTTCTTTTCCCATTTGGATCCTTCTTTTCCTGCCTTGTATTCTCTCAGGGGATGTTTCTCCCTTTTTTTTTCTTGCCAGCGGTGCACGTCTGTTGGTGCATGTGTGTGTATGTTTGTTCTCCATTGTCCTTTGAATTTCCCCTGAGACCACCACTTTCCTGTGGTACTCTTTGATAAGACACCCTGTCCTCCCAGCACTAGCTACATGATGTGACTGGCTGTGTCTATGTTTTAAAGATTGTATAAGTGGTTTGAACAACTTTGAGGGAGATTTTTTTTTCCCTTCACCGCCTGCTTCACCTCAGACAAGTGAGGGGTCAACAATGGGGGTTTGAATTACAGAAATGCCACAGGAAGCTAAAGTCACCAGACAAACAATGTTTTTGTCATGGATTACAAGGAGGAGTGGATCTCAAAAGCAGAGAGGCAGAGAGTGGCAGGCTCAAATAAAAAGAGTTTATTAAAGACAAAATCCAGGATGGGAAAAAAAACAAAACAAATAAAACTCTTCTGTGGAAGACAGGGGGGTTAATTCAAAGTCCAAACAAAGTAGCAAGGTAAAATTCAAAGTAACAAACAAAAGATCAAAGTATCAAACAAAAAGCACTCTACTCACTTGGAGGAGGCAGGTGGGAGTCCAAGGAACCAAAGTGGAAAAAAAACTCAAAATCCAGATTTCCAAAAACTGCATGCAACAATGGCAGTAAAACCCAAGCTATGACTCTATGACTCGATGACTCGATGACTCGATGAGTCGATGACTCGATGAGTCGATGAGTCGATGAGTCGATGACTCGATGACTCGGACACTGTGATACTACAGACACAAGAGACAACATAAGACAACGGTCCAGCACTGAACAGAAAACAGACAAACCCTTAAATGATGCCATACCCAGACAAGACACAGGTGAAGATAATGAGCTAATGACAAGAGGTGAGGAACAGGAAATGACACGACCATAAATGGAAACACAGACTGTTAAAACCAGAGAAGAGACAAACAGATCCTAAACGCAGGACGAGACCTAGACAACAATGACACAAAGTACACAACACACCATGAGTAGACATAAAGACATAAACAACCCTATCAAACAATTACCATGACAAAACCCCTTAATCAAACAAACTCAAAAACCCACACTAAACATAAACAGGAGACCGTGGAAAAACCCACGGCTCCTGACAGATTCTCTTCAAAAAAGGATCATTTTCATTACAAGTGAAATGCATCTGCATCATTATTTATCTAAAACATTGCTTCTACATAATAACTAATGTTTTACACAAAACATCACAAGATGCATGATGAACAGACATTTGTGCTGCAGTATATCACCTTCCATACATGTTTTTAAAAAACTGTGATCATAACTTTTCTGAATTTTTAAAGAGTTTTTTTTTTTTTTTTATGAACAGTCTAACAATCCTTAAAAATCCGTTACAAGTAGATGCTAGTGAGGCAAAAAAGTACAAAAATTATTAAGAAACAATGTTGAACTTAGTTGGACTGTAAAAATGATTTTAGATTAATTGACCCTGTCTGGAAAAGAAGTTGTTTAATTGATGGCTAAATAGATAAAGACAGAGTGAGAAACTGCCAATGATTACTTCTAATCAGCTCTGAGACTCCAGAAATGCCAAACAAGTTACACACTAAAGTAAGTCCAAGCGGTGCATCTCAGAAGACGCTCCCTGCTGCCAGCAGTGTATCTTTTTAACTGGGTTTGTAGGCTAAGCCACAACAGGCTCCCCGGGCCGTTTGAAATTTACTATCAAAAACGATGAGCATCTGCCTGTCCTTGTTTCGTACTAAGCTATCAATTAACTACAAAAGAAATATAAAAACCCATCTTCCATCTTCATTTCAAACCCTTTGAAGTTTTCAGTGAGTTGTTTGTAGTGGACTGTGCTAGTTTTTCAAGTGCAAATGACATTTTCATCCTGTTTCACAAACTTGTGCTAATTTTAGAATTTCTAGAGACAATTTAAAAAATAAATATACTTTGAATGTTGTCCGTTCCTGCCAGTGTGTTATACTACAGTACACATTTATACATGTAATTTTTAAAATTGTTTTTGTTACTACTGGGATTGCTGAGATGTTTACATAAGATCTTAAAATTAAACACTTCTGATTCCTTAATGCATAAAAAGAATTCATACGAAGAAGTTTGTTCCACACAATTCACATTCAGTTTATGTAAAAAGTTTTGTTAGTTTTTTCTGCATTTTATTAATGATTAAATCATCTTGTAATTCCTTCAAAAATCAATTTTAATCAGTTTACTTAAATTCATCACTTAAACTACACAAAATATCATATTATATTCTTGATAAAATCCAATTCTCTTTAAGGTCAGAGGAAACAGTGAGATTTAAGTACGGTATGTCCAGAAAGGAATTGATCGGGTCTGACTGATGCTGTAAACACAGCGTCAGTAACAGTGACAACAGCTAAAGATCAGCAAGGTCTTAAAGAAAACAAACAGAAAAGTTGTGAGAAAGTGTGAACTTCTGCAGTTGTTTCATTTGGTTGCTTCTGAGTGCTGGAGAGAAACCCTCTGATGTGTGTATAGTGTGTTACTGTGTCTTTGTGTGTGTGTGTGTGCACTAAAGGACAGTGTAATATTGTTTCAGAGCCTAGCGGTCGGGACGGAGCTAACACCTGAATGAACCTGTCACTGCAGACACATTGCTTTTTCAGCTCCAGTGATTACACTGCACCAAAACACACTCAACAATTTTTGGATAGGTCTTTGTACATGTGTGTTTCATTTTGTGTGAAACACAGAGGGAAGAGTGTGTTGCTTGCGCGTTGCTTGTTTGCGTGTGTTTACGAGAGTGAGAAAGACAGGAACAGAAAGTGAGAGTGACAGGGCATTGTGTCTCAGTCTGTATGTGTCTAGACCTATGCAGACTTTGTCTTTTACCCCTGTAAAATATAAAATGGGGGCATCGCTAATGTGCCCTCTGAGATTACACAACCGATATGATGGTAACAAAAGACGAACTGCAGTCGTACAGTGGAACCAGGATGTTTACCCCCCCAAAACAGTGAAAATGTCATAACTTTTCTGTTTTTATTTTGAACAAATACATATATTAGCATTTATTGGCCCCATTTTACATAAAGTATATGGCAGTTTTTTAATGGATGTCCTTCCTGACACTTCTCATTTTGTCATAATTGACGTTAGCACAAAGAATCCATGTGCATCTTGTTATCCTCAGTAACCTCCTAATGACTGAAAACTTTACACCTTTGCTTATTTTTGCATCACTTAAGTAAGAAAAAGGAAGTCCTGTATTTTCTGTTAATGCCATCAATGCATTTCTTTAAAGTGTTCTCTTTTGGTATATTTTATATATTAAACTCAATTACAGAAATGTGGTGAATGTGCACTAAAACAAGCAGAATTTCTTTCTAAAGGAAGAAAAACATGATGTTAAGTCGTGTCTGAGGCAGAGAAGAAGGTGGATACAGGAGGCAAAGACAAATGACAGCGAGTCAGGCATGATGGGGATCTGAAAGAGGTCAAGGGGAGCTGACATTCATCAGTTTTTCCTCCCTAATCTAGCTTTGTAACACATCACTCACCTCATCTCTCCAGACTAACGCAGGGTCTGTAACACAGACAGACATGGCAGATATCACAAAACCTCTGAAATTGGCTTTGTCACAACCTTGAACTATATTTTTTTGTGTGTGTCTGCACATGAAGCTTTGAAACACTGAAAATTAATTTATAACATTGTACATTTTATCTTTTCCATTCAGGTCCTATTAAATCTGAATTGTGTTTTTGTGTTTTGTGGTTAAATAGCCAGGAAAGTATTTTTTTATAGAGTAGTCAGGAAACTGGCAACGGAATGATTTGTTGGTTACTGAACTGTATCTAGATTATTATCTATCTTGTCGCTGTGAAACGGCTGGCTGTGGAGTGTGTTGAACTTTTTATTTCCACACTTCCACCCAGGAGACCATTTGTGCCGCACTTACTGTAAGACAGTATTTGTTATTGGTATTTGGACCACAGAAAGTGGTCTGCCACACTTTAGAAATATATTTTTATACTATTAAGGATTTTTTTGTACACTTTAAGTTCCTTCAACATTTTTTTTTATTGATAAGTTTAATATTACACACTTTAGTCCTTTCAGTTTTTTTTAAATTCACTCTGAAACTGATTCCATGAAGCCAAACAAAAAAAAGATCCTTATTTGAAACATTTTACCCAAATTTAGACTGAAAATATTAATAAACTGTTGACTTATATTTGACTAATTAAAATGCAGAGCATAAAAAAGAGGCCTATTAGGTTTTAAGACTCACTTGTGTCACACTTACCTCAAGTCTAAATATAAAATGATAAAAATAGTTTCATCCAAGATTTGATTTCCACATGTATAATTACAGCACAAATTACAAATGAGACCAGCAGGAATAACCGGGTGTGAACCAAAAAAATAAAATAAAATAAAATCTGTTTTTATAAAAGAAAATATCTGTTGGTGTGTGAAGCAATTAAAGCAAAGGAATATTATTATGAGAAATAAATAGTGGAGTCTAACCCTGTGTATGGTAACTTTGATATTCCCAAGATCAAGATTAAACAACTTTCCCAGGCTCGCTTATTGGATTGTTATTGTGTGAAGTGTTATGGGAAGCTCTGAATGCCTCAGAGGAATGATTGTTAATGCTTATTGTTTCAGATAATTTTGGATTGTTTAAGACAAAGGTCTGTACTCAGATGAAAGTTGGAATGATCCTGTGACTGTAAAATTCAATAACTAGAAACTAATTGGACACTTGACTCTGTGATTGTTCCTCTGCCACAGCGGGAGCCAACTTTTTAAATGTCATTGCTTTGTTTATCTGTCAACAAGATTATGCAAAACTATTGGCCTGAATTTTAAGAAACTTGATGGTGAGGTAGAATGTAGTCAAAAAGTATAACTCATTAAATTTCACTGTACTCCTGGTCCACTGTGTGTGAAATGTGAGATAGGCCCTTGTTAAAAAATATAAAAAAAAAATAAAAAAAATTCTCAGTAACTTTTCCAACCCTTGTAGTTACATTTGTTTACAGGGATTGGTTCTGTGGATCAGTTAGCCCCAGAGATCTATAGGATTTGCAACAATATAATTAATACTCAAACATTAGATTCAGCAACCGTAGAGAAGACAAAAGCCCAGGTTATTAATCATCTCCACCACTGGTTTCCTTCTTATGTTCATTGTTTCATTTTTATGGAATTGTGGATCTAAACTGACTTTAAAGATCCGAAATTTAATTTGTCCATTACAGGCGTAAGAGTACACATGCTTTAGTCTTAGAATATGTTCAAGATCGTGTGATAATTAAGTATTACATTGAGTTGTAACATTAGTCCCCTTGAAGGAATCCAATAAAGACATTATACATTTTAAATAACTCTGGCAACCTCTCTCTGTGTTTATAGGTTGGATAGTTCCACATATGAAGTGATGCAGCTGGAATTTGAGGTGGATAACGTGATAAACCTGGTGCCAACGCAGACGCTGCACTGGACAGTGGAATACCCATCGAGCACGAACACACCTTTAAGGCAAACAGAGAAAGTCTCGCACCTCTACATCAGCAATGCTGACATCCAGGGCATCGTACCTCTGGCTGAGGTAAGGACAGGTTTTCTACATGAGAACAGAAACACGTATTTCTTACAGATGAATAATCTTGTGTTTTTATCTCCATTTCACTTCATCTCCTGAGCTTCATGTTGATACCCCCCCAGCCTGCCTCATTCTTCCCGGGTGACTAAAGTTTTAAAGGTCACATTGTTTACCCTTCGGCTGTTGGTGGAAGTCCTCTGGACACACAAACACAGCAGGTTTCATCCTAAAAGGTCTAAAAATTCACACATATAGAAGGACAACAATCCATGCTCAGTTTCACAGACCTAAACTCTGATTTCAGTTATCAATTAAAAATTTACTGACACATTTATCTTAATAAACTCCTCCTTATAATTGGTTTTCTGTATTAATTGGAGTCTGTTTTAAATTTATGGAAAAATCAAGTTTTTTTTGTTGTTGTTTTTCTTTTTTTTTCCTTGTTTAAAAATGTCACTTTCTCCGTACTTTTAATGAAATCTGCAGCATTTCCTAAATTGTAATTTGATAAAACATCACCATTACTTATATTCACAACCCATGACTGAAAGTTTTACTTTAGCTGGAACAGATAAAAACCTCGGGCTAAAACTTAGATGCTCCTAGTTCCATTATCACTGAGGTAGAGCTAATCTGGCCTGATGTCCCTCCTTCAAACAGCAAAGCCCTGGTGACAAAACCCAGTTTTCCTCAAGGTTTCTGCATGTTAAAGGAAATGTGAGTGGAACTGCAGTAGCAATTTCTGCTTCTGGATTTAGTGAAATAAACATTTATTTCTGTATTTTATGAAAAACCTTGCTTCTCTCTTGAAACAGGAAGCATGTGTGACTTCAAATAACTGTTGGCTTTAAATTATTTGTTTGAGGCTTTTGCTGGTGTGATGTCTGTCATTAAGCAGCTGTTTACATGACATCACACCCCTGTAACAGCAGATGTGGTGCAACCAGAGTGCAATGCATAGCTGTGCTTAAACATACAACAAAGAGTAAGTGTGAATTTGAGATTTCAGGCTTCTTGCATCTTTAGCAACATTATTTATGTTGCCTAAAATGTTCTCAGCACACAACATAATTCTCTTGACTCTCTCTGATTGTCTTTGACTTAAAATGTGATCAGCTTTTTTTGGTTCAGGCAAATAATAATAAAATAAATACACACCTTCACACACTTTATTAACGATGGACAACAGTTTGAACTGACCTAAACCCTTTTGAAAGTTGCTGAAACATGACTAGAACTTTATTCATGTTAAACCTTCAGTTTGTGATGCATCTACTGTATGAATTTTGGTTGAACAAATTAATGTGACCCAGAAGCAAAATCTCTCTGTGAACCAACTAATAAGGTACAACAGTGCAGGATGTAAATATACGATCTATTTTGTTTCACTTTTTTTTCTTTTTCTTTTACTTTTCTGACTTTTCTTATAGAAGGAAACAAGCTTCATCTTTAGGGTCCACATCAAGTGAAATGAACACCCTGGGTTTGGGGATTTGTAACCTCAGTTTGTTCCTGAATTCCTATTCTTGTGGTCATTGTTAGTTACTGTATGTTCTTTGTAATCTATTGGATTTAGTATGTTTTCATTTGCTGCATTCAATGCTGACCATTTCCCGCTGCCGTCCTTTGCCCTCGGCCTCTCACACCTGTTCCTTATCTGGTAATTATTCCAACGCTTCATGCTCAGTAATCACCTGTTGCTGCATGTATATTTCCTTGTCACTCTTATCACTTTCTCAGATGTTTCACTCACCATTTGGTTCTTCTTCTTGGTCCTCATTATTTTGCTGTTCTGCCTTGTGTTTGCTCTCGCTTGGTAGGTTTAAATTTATTTTCACCCCTTTTAAATATGACAATTTCCAGTTTTTACTTTTTTCAGAATCTGCACTTTTCTCAAAAACACACAATTATGACAAACATTGTGGGCAAGATACATTGGGATTATTGAAGGGATACTTCCTGCTACATATATTTCTTAATATTTAAAGAGGTACTGATGAAAAGGTGGTATTCAAAGACTATATACTGTCTATGCATACACATTTTATTGTGTTTAAGTAAACAGCAAAAATTATCTTTATATATCCACCCATCCAATTTTATTTTTTTTCCCTTCATCTCTCTTTTGCTTCTCTCTTTAGGTAAAAGCATCAAAATGGCTGCTATTACAAGCCATTTGGGTTTCCTGATTTGTTTACCAGAGCTTCAAGCCAGGTGTTGATTATTGGTTGGTTGTTTAAGGTGTCTGTCACAGAGAGGGGTCATTGTGATAGGTCATCAAGATGAAAGCTTTATTTTTTTTCGGAGCCTTTGAAAATGGGAAAACTAAAGAGCTGGTATTAGGAGCCAGAAGCGTATCTTCAAAGAAAGCCATATGTGAAAGCTTTTACAGAGTTTGCATCGTTCAGTTTAAACAATTTCACATCTTAGGATCAAACTTTGTAAGATATCAGAAATACAGCTATAGTAAATTGTGGAATCTTTCTCAAAGCTGTTTAAAACTGCTTGAAAGCTTGGTGTCGCATATAATTGCATCAGGTGTGCTTTTTGCTGGTTTAAAAAAAAAAAAATCAGCTTCATCTGTTTATCTGATTCTGCTCCACCTTAACCGTCAGCTGCCACCTCCTATTTCAAGAGTAAGCTCGTCAACAGGGCTGATATGTTTGCATAAAATTGGAGGTGTTTTTTATTTTTTTTAGCAAAAACAGTTGCCGATTTTGCTGGTATATTCAACTCATTTCATTACAGGCCTTATTTTCAAATGAAGAAAACAGCAAAGAAGAAACAGTTTCATTGGCGGTAAAGGGTTAATATCATATATCCATTAAGGTCTGGTCTCTTGGTGAAGGTGTTTCTAAAGATTTCCTGCAGAAATGAGGGATTATTAGGAGTAATTTTCTGTGGTTTCAGCTCTCAGTGTAGAAATGAGAGGAAAGGAGGGACAGTTATGGAGAGATTAAAGGAACAAAAGTGAAACCAAAGAAAGACTGAAACACAGACAGACATTAACAGATTAAGTTTACATAGGAAAAGGAATTTAGAGCTGGGATTGGTGTTGTCAATTTGTCATTTGTGTCTGTATAACCAATAGGAACATCATTAGTTTTATTGTATCATTACTCCAAACTAGCAGTCGTTGTTCCATTTCTCTGTTTTTTAGTGTCCTTTCTTCAAAACAGTTCAACAGCCTCCTCCATCCACAGCATCACTTCCACCGTTGATTCTTTTAGATAAAGAAGGGAACTAAAAGTCCTGTTTGTATTCGCATTAGTTTCCTTCCATCTGTCTGATGTTTTCAAGAAACATCCACACTGCTCCTCGCTTTAGATTTGAGAACAAGTTTCAGCCCCTCTACAATCCTGAGCAGGATGCATAAACATCTTCACAGACATCATTAAACACACCAGGACTGTTTAAAGAGTCGTAGAATGATGGCCAGATACTGAATGCAATTTAAAAATGATTTCTAATGCAATTTTATTTATAATCATGACAAAAAAATAATGCAGTTTATGGATAAAAAGGCCCGGTTGTTGAAGTTGCAGCATCTCTAAATCTAAATAGTCAGAGTAAACTGGAAAGTTTATTTGTCAAAAGCCCAACCATGTTTTAATTAAAACATTTTAATAACAGTGTGATAACTGACGTGATTTCCTGATCTAATTAAAGGCTTGTTTCCTCGTCTCCTGTCCTCATACAGTATCTTATTTTATCTCCTAAAATGAAGGAACCTTTTGGATATGAACAAGCCCTTCCTTCATACTAGAGCAAATACAAAACCCCAAAACAGCATTCGATTCCACAAGTTTGAACAGCGGGGTCTTTTAATGCTCAAGAGCTGCATGCTGTGATTTTACTCTTAGAAATTTCTGTGTTTAAATCTCTGATTTTTTCTGATTGGCCAGAAGCTCATCTCAGTGGTACAACTGACCTGTAACATGGGAGAAATGACTAGTAACAGGAGAAAACAAAGAACCTGTTATGTTTGCTAGTGGCTTAATAGAGTTAAAAGAAAAGTCCAAAATGGATTTGCTTGGTCTTACAGGTATTTTAACATTTGGTCAATCAGATGAGTAATACTGTTGCATTATGTTTCCACCGGGTGTCATTAGATTTGTTTTATGGAATGTTGTATTTTTCTTCCATTTGAGAGAAGACAAGAAAATAACTTTTTTTTTTCTTGTTTTAAAATTGACATGATTATAAATGAACCCGTTTGCTTCATCTTATATGTGTTTTGTGGCCGTTTTATGATTAAAAGACATTAATGGAAATGAAGAAAGGTAGAAATAAATACTTTTTTTTTATCATCTAAATTTCATCTATCTCATTATTTTTGAAGTTTCTACTTTGTGAACAAACAATTAAAACTCCCCTGACTCACTTTCTGTCTCTATAAACCTTCAGCTCACCCCATCGTGTCTTATTTCACCCCATCCGTCCTTCTGCTACACCGTCTGCCCTGTCTCATCTTCATCCTGTGTCTCCAACCCTTTTTACCTCTCTGAGACTTTGCCATATAATTAATTCTTAATTAGAACACTTGTTTATCTTTGTTGCTTTAAGATGCCTGTGCATATGTGTGCATGTGCAGACCTTTTAGTGGAACGGTTATGCTAAGTGGCTTCTTAATTTGCCTCCACTGATTCATTCTGGGTAAAAGGAAATCAGTCTGCGAAAAAACCTGGAAAAATCAATAATCTGTTGATGAAATCACACAAACACACACACACACAGTTTTCAGGCTCAATTATAGGTTTAGCATTTCCACTGTCTGGATGTTCATTAAAAGCAGCCTTTCAATCGTTTTTGTCTTTTTTTCTACTCTTTCTTGACTTTATGTCCTGATCTATTGTTTTCTAAACATTTCTGTTTTCAGTGTGTGTTTGTGTTCCAGCGGAGGTCCAAATAGCTGTTTGCTAATTCATGCTGACATTCAAAAAGATGCTGCAGAATCAGACTGTCACATATAAGTACTAAGATTTATCCATTAGTTTACCTGCATAAATTTGGTGCAGCTTCTTCTAGTTTTGAAAAGAAAACATGAGATTCTTAAGGAGATTTTGCAGCATGAACACTAATTAATTAATTTCTTTAATTTGAGGTTCATTTCCACACCCGTCTGTTTTGGGGTGCTTGTACATACAATCAAATACATATAACAGTTCTCCATATTTTTATTGAAAGTTGCTCTTTTGCTTTATGTCAGTAAAGACACTGTTGCAAATGTAAATAGGTTTAAAGCTCCGGCTCAGCTTCAATTAATAAAAATGAATCATGTAACAAACACATTTGTGTAAAATCTAACTTCCACAGTCCCAATAGACAGATAAGCATTACAGGAGTGATGCTCATGCTGAGAACTCACAATTTGTATTAATTTTATATGTAATGAATAACATTAAACCTTTTTTTTTTGTTTTCAACTCTTTAATTCTATACAACCTTTTGAACCTTTGTAAAAAAAATGAAACAGAGTTTAGCTGCTGTGCAGAACTAATTCAAGTTCAAACTTAACAATAAAGTTTACAGTCAGATGATCAAGTTTCACTTTTTGAAAGAACCGAATGCTACATTGAAAATTACAATTCTCTTTCCACCCATTCAAATTAAGGAGTTTTGTGACAATAAGAACAAAAGTAACACGATACTCAAGATGACAAGATGGAAATAAAGGGAGAGTAAAACAAACTTACTGATTTGCCTTTTTTTCTTTTTTTATGAACCGAATTTGAAACTCATGAACAAACTCCTTCATGCTGAGATGCATAATCCCATTCCAGAAATACTTGGTTCAATCACAGGTTCTTTATGGGCCTCTAAAGCTGCTGTGTTACAACTGTTAGGGTACATTAGTGTTTTCAAGTATAAATTACCAGCAATCTGAAGTGAGAAAAGACTGTGTCACTGGATTGTTAGCTTGGGGTTACATCTAACCTCTCCAAACCCATTATTTTGCAACTTTGAGCCAACTAGTACCAGATAAATAATTAAAGTGACAGCAGAAAAAGAAAGAATGAGAACAAGGGGTGAAGAGGTTGGTACAGAAGGTAAAAACCGGGGGAAAGCCACAAGAATTAAACTGACTCAGACACAAAAATTATAGTACAGACAAACATAACTGACTAACTGATAAAAATAGAAATAAATGGTGTGTAAAGAAG
Source organism: Pachypanchax playfairii (assembly GCA_006937955.1). Lineage (NCBI taxonomy): Eukaryota > Metazoa > Chordata > Actinopteri > Cyprinodontiformes > Aplocheilidae > Pachypanchax > Pachypanchax playfairii. The sequence continues at coordinate 2,258,650 of SSNP01000089.1, forward strand.
AGAAATATATTGAAATGACCACACAAGAGGCAGTACAAGAAGGAAGAAATTAAGCAAGCTAAAATGACAGACTTACAGTAGGTGCAAAGCAGAGAGAAAGGGGAGTTTTGTGAAGAGTAAATGATGGAGAGAAAGAGTGGGGCTCACTGGAGATGTAGAGCATCATGTAACAGTCCTTTGGACGTCCACTGAAGCAAGGAGGAAGAGAAAAAATGATGAGAGACACAGAGAAACAGAAACAGTGAGAGAGGAGATGAGAGCAGGGCAGTTCTAATGCAATTAGGGATCTTGAAATTGAAAGTACAATTCTCCCTAGGATCTTGCAAGAGTGCTCTGTGTGTGTGTGTGTGTGTGTGTGTGTGGTTGGATGGGCTGTTAGCTTCCATATCTACTAAATGTCTTCATCCCTCCTCCCCCTGTTCTATCTCTTCATTCCTCCTTCTCTCTGTTTGACTCAAAATTACCCTCTCATTTTACAGTGCCCTCCCTCCATTTCATTTCTGCTTCTTTGCCTCTCCATTTTTTTTCCTCTTTGACTTTTCACTTTGCTCTCTAGCTCTATCCATCTATTTCTGTTTCTCCTTCCTCCTCCATTTCTTTCTGTTTTTTTTATTTAATTAATTTGTGAAGAGGAAAGCAAAATGTCAGCTGCTTCATATTTGCATTTGTTCGAACTGTGCTGATGCTCCTCTCTGTGTCAACTCACTATAGGTGACAGAGTGGTATACATTTCATCCTTTAGATCAACAAAGATTAAGAAGCCAAACAAAAATGTTACATTTAATTAATAAAAAAAAACATTCAGTGCATATTTTGAATTTGATTTATTTTTACAGAAAGTATGACCCTGAAGTCAAATGAGTTTTCAGACTGAAACCTAGTCCAGCAGTCAGTGAATGAAAGGTTGGATACATACTGATAAGGTCACCAGTCCAGTACAGTTTACTTTAATAAAATCATTTTTATTATGATTTTGCACGTTGGCACTTTTTCAAGTATTTACTTTGCATTGATTTTAGCTTAAATATGTTAATTTGTATAAATTTCTATTCTGGCAAGACACAATTAAGCATCCAAAGTTGTGAATTTGAAAAGGCCCTTCCATTAAAAATTTTTTTTTCTGAGGTTTCTGTTGAATATTTTAGCTCCACAAGTGTTCTTACCTTCTTACTGGGTTTGAAAAACACGCCAGCAACTTCTCTTTCAGTTTTAATCTCTCAAACTACGCAGGTGGTGATAAAACCCAAGTTCTCCTGAGTTCAAACGGCCGGTACTTGTTTCGTCACAACTCCTTTGTTCGTTAGTATTCGGCAGCTCCCACAGTTGAAACCACGCCTAGCATGCTGCTGGCTAAAAGCTGTAGCATAAGACGTAGCAAACAGGAAGAGAGTATGTGTGGTGTTGCCATGCGCAGCGGGGCAGGAAACAGTATACATTGCTCTCATAGGCTACTTTGTTAGCCAATCTGAGTCCAGCAAATTTGAATAATGAATATGAACGAGCTGCTGCCGAAGCCTGACGGAAACAGCCAATCTGTTAATCAGTGTTTCCTAATGTTTTTTAGATATAATATATTTCATATTACAGGTAAATACTTAAGACATAACACAAAGTCCTGAAATGTGTATGAAATTGCCTCTTTAAATATGTTTTAAACTTTGTAAAACATAAGTTCCTTTACACACTTGTGAATCCATCTTGGGTTCGACTTACAAGGACACAATTAGCAAGTTGTTGGTCCCAGCAGTTGCATCTTTGTAAAGCTTGTTCTTGCAGGAGTGTTTTCAACCTTTGCTTGCAGAGCTTGGAGAAAGGACAAAGGTTAGGTCTGTGCTAATTGGCGTAGAAACTAAGTGATTGACTTTCAGATACTCCTTAGGCTTGTTAGTATTTCATTAGGAGCTGTGATTAGTGTCATGTCAGACAGGCAGGAGGGACACACAGAGGTGGCCTGAAACCAGTCACAGATGGCAAGAGACTAAAGATGCACTACATCAGAAACAAACAGAGCAGAGAAATGAGGGTTGATGGATTACAAAGTTTGGTATTTTAAATATTTCAGACTTTCACTGGATTTAGTTTATATTTTCTATCAGTAGAAGAACAGAGAGTTAGCATTTCATAAACATATGACTAATAGTTTAAGATAAAGTCTGGATGATTGGTTAGATTCATTGTTCTGATGGTTTTTGACTACACTGGCACCATGTAATAAATCCCAGTGAAAGAAAAGAAATCTGGCTCGCACTTACACAGAATTAATCTACAGTCGTATATATCACAAAAAAACGCTTCATCATTTGGCCAAAAGTAATTACTATCTAATGTAGATTTGATTTGATATCACACAAACACACAGACTCACTCACGTGTATAAGACAAAGAAGTGACACAAGCACACACTCAAACGTGGACACAAACACACACATACACATGACTGCACTGTAACCAAATAAATGAGGCGGCACTCCTCCGGCCTAATAGTCTGGCTGTAATTAACATTGTCACACTGATAATAGCCATTTATCCTTGACATGTCACACATAAACACTTTCCTTGAAACACATACATGAATTTCAGAACTTCTGTCTTGGCAATTTGCCCAGGTGTCACTGTCCTCATCGGTTTCTATGTTTTCTCCCCTCATATTTTCTTCTATTAAATATTATTTTAGTGTTTTATACTTCCATCTTTTCCTGAACAAATCCTTTCCTTACTTCATTTGCCTTGCTGCCACCTGTTTCATTTTGAGTGTCGTTTTGGGTCACTGTGCAGCAGAATGCCCTGAGATGTTCAGCCTCATACGTCTGACCTAACAAAGACTTCAGAAATTCTTATTATGAAATGATGTGAAAATCAAAAGTTACATGAAACATGATCTTGAAAGAGAAAGTGTAAAATCTCCTTCATTTAAAAGTGTAACAACTCCAGTTGGGGAAGGAATGACACTAAATACATAATTAAAAAAAATATATCTTGTTTTGAAATCTAATGAAGACCAGTTGGAAACAAGGACAAATGCCCAATGTCCATTTTAATTTGATTACTTGCCCATTATTTTTCTGTACCTGTTGAGTCCTGTTCATCCTCAGTGGTCTTGGTGTGCATCCCACCAGTAAATTATAAGAGATTGTTACACACCCTTGAGTTACCCGGTCCATCACAGGTCCAACAAGACAAGCAACCACACACACGCACCATGCCTAAGGTTATCATTAAAATCTACATGTAACGAAACATGCATGTTTTTGGACTGCACAAAATAACTGGAACCCCTGAGGAAAACTCGCATACACATAAAGGACCCAGCTGAATTTCAAACCTGTCATCTTTTTGTTCTGAGATGATAGTGTTAACCATCTTACCAGCTAAAACACAAGCAGACATAATACACACATGTACACAGAGTCTGCATTAACAGCTAAAGGGAATGAAAAGGTGTTGATGGCAGACAGTTTGAACATTAAAAAGCCAGTCAATGATTATTTTTTAAACAGTATTGACTTTTGTTGCTCTGAGCAGCAGCTCTGGTAAATTCCAGTATTAGTTCAAGTCAAGGCTCATTTTCTTCAACAAGATCGTATTCAAAAACAAACCATTCCCGAAACCAATCACCAAAATTCTTTTCAACAACAAAAAGGGACCCAAATGCATTCTCATAGCAGACTGTTCATCCACAGTGGAAAACTAGCAATAGGGCTGAAAAAATGTAGAACTAAATACAACTTTTATGGTCCATATTTACTGCACTCCTCTGTGTGTGTGTGTGCTTTTTTGTTGTTGTTTTGTAGATTTTTTTTTTTGTTTGTTTGTTTTTGTAACATTGACAGGCAACAAAGGTCCCAAAGATCCAATTCAAAATGTGGTTCGCTGCTAAACTCTCCGTCAACACAACACTTCTGAGTCCTTTAGGGGGAGTTTATGGCAACAATTCTGAGTTAGGTGGCTTAACAACAAAAGAGAGAAAAAATATATTTCTACTGGATGGAAAAAGGTTAAAAAAGTAGCCAGTTTTCAAAGAAAAACGAAAACACTTTCAGAAATCCTCAGAACTTTAAATTATTATAAGAAACTCTGACTTCTCAGAAGCAAAATCTCAAGAAATGTGTGATGACTCAAGACTCTTGCTCAGTGCTGTATATTAGTAGCAGTATGAACGCAGAACAAAAACCTTATTAGAATTAGTGCCGCATGAAAAACCAACAGTTAAAGAAGATTATGTCACGCACAAGCTCAGCTGTGGAAGTTTAACCTGGTGCAGTAACATTATAATAAATTGATTTGCACACATGCTCATATTCACTTACTTGTATTGATGTATTTATCATGTAATACAAAATATACCATGAATGCATGACCTGCAGATTTGTTTTTGAGCATCCTGCTGTACCCTGCTGTCAGCTTACTTGTGCAGGTGCATGCCACATTTCCTGTTTTATAGTGACTCTAAACTCTGATGTTGGTGATTAAAATGTGTGTTTATCACTGAAGGAAACATTTTATTTAATTTCAATTAATAAATTAATACTGTAAATACAACCTATTTCTATTGGTGTGGATGAAAGATACACTTGAAACAATAAATACATTTGTTAATTTTTAGCAAACATAAAAAGGATTTTGTGTTGTCATTGCATGGAAAAAATCTTTATTTTTATTTTAGCTGAAGTCTATTTTAGCCAAATCTTTGCCTCTAGTCAAACTTTGATTAATTTTAGATTATTTTTATAAACCCTCTTTACGTCATAATGGAAGATAAAGTTCCAAAGTAAGAAGTCTGTGCTATTCTTTTCCACAGATCAACTCTTGTTCTTTTCCTGTTTGCCTGTCTCCTGCTTCAGTGTTGTTTACTTTATCTTTTCTGTTTATTAAAGTTTACCATATTCTTCTATCCTTTAGTGTATTATGAGATAAACAGGAAACAAAAAAAGTAGCAGAACCAGGGTTGCATTTAATCTGAATTAAATTGAAATTTAACTGATGGACCAGTTCCTGCATTTTAATTATGCAAATATGTGGTATTGAGTAAACAACTGCAGTTACATAACAGCGTAATGACTCAAAGGCTGCATCTGGATCAGTTTACTTGTCTGTTACTGAAGGGCATTTGTTAGCTTCCTGTTAAAAGTGGTAAAAAGTCAAATCCTCAGTCATCAATTAAACTAATTACTTAATTGCAAGTGTGTCAATAGATGTAGTGGCTTTAATGCATCGTTGTGGCCATGATGTGTTTTAGTTTACACAAAATGTATGTTTTGTTAATGTTTGTGTATGTGTGTCAATGAGATAGTATCAGGTATGGAAAATACCCAGAAGGTAAAACACTAATTAAATGATTGTTTTTAAGTTTAAACAGTTTCCTCTTCCAGTGGAAACTAATGTAGGATAGTATCTGATGACTGGCAGGGTGAATGTGTTAATGGCTTCAACTTTGCTCTTTGAATTTAGCTTGTGCTTCTAACTCTTTGTAAGTACTTAGTTGGGGTTGAATTTATTGCAGCCTCACCGTGGGATTCTATATATTTAACTGTTGTTCATGTCTGCATTGTTGCCATCAGATACTTTAACCCTTTCATTTGGGATCACTCTGCTTCTCTTGGTTATCAACCTACCCCATTTATCCAGTCTGAATGAAGCTGACGTTGGGGTCCTGATATTCATATATATATATATATATATATATATATATATATATATGCGATTCAGTAGTATTTAACTAAATAGTATTTAACTAAAGATTTAGTCTAAAACTATACTTTTTTATAAGTAACTAGCAGAAGCAGAAGAGGAAACAGGAGATTTTGTGCCCAGTGCAGTTCTGTTTGCATTATTAGACTGTGGCGAAAAGGTCACACTGAGAACAAAGGAAGAGTCTGAGTTGTATATGTTCCAAGCAATTTCCTCCAAATGAGAAAGCTGACAATTTAAAGAATGAACAGAAAAGTAGATAAGGCAGATACGCCTTGCTTCGTGTGTGTGTGTGTGTGTGTGTGTGGTAATGTCTCTGTTCATTTGCTAGAAACATTACATGTCAGTTCTTCTATTTTGAGAGGAAAAAAGCCTTAGAGTTTTGTGGTTTCTTTGTGTCTATGAAAGAAGTATAAAACAAAAAAAGGGAAAGACATTTATCTAATCAAAAAACAACAAAACGCATGAACACAAGTGTTAACATACTCCCAAAGAAGCTGTAATCTGTACAAAGGAGCGTACATTTTCTGTTTTTTCACTGAGGCAACTCTTTCACACACATTTGTGCTTCTGTGATAGGTGGTCTTGCTCTAGTTGCTCCGCTTGAAACTGCACACATACCTTTTAAAGCACAAACATGCATCGCTGAGCAGAGATGTGTGTTCCCAGACTTTACCTCTTCTTGCACCGTCACACCCAAATATTTTTGTCTGTGCCTTGCTGATGCATGTACACTCACGCACAAAAACTAGTTCAATGTCCAGCAACATCTCGTTCTTTGTATGCAAAATACTCCACTGTGCACAGGTATGCTAGGAAACACGTGAAGTAAAAAAAAAATGCATTGAGTCATGCATACAGTTACTTGACCCAGAGAATTTACCACACACACACACACACACACACATCTCCTCTGAGCTTTTCTCAATGTGGTGTGAAGCAATTTTTGAAGGCTGTGAAGAGCCAGTCATTGATGAACCACTTAATAATTCCTTTGGACAAGCATGAACATCTTTTTTTTTCTGTCTGCTTGTCTCAGTTTAGAAAAATCCACTTTCTTTTTGTTTCATCACTTTTTGTATTCTACACTTTGCTGTTTTTATTATTTGGTATTTGCTGCTTCAGTTAGAGTTTCACTGCCTTGTTAACTGTCTTTTTCAGCTCAATGTGATCACTCTGCATCCTGTAGGAAACCTAGCATGTTACTAGCACGAGGGTTTGTGGCTTATAATGTAAATTCTTTGGACTCATGTTCAACCTCGAGTGAACAATCAAATGAGACAGCTTTCATAGCCTAATGTGTGTCTATCATCATAACCCAGAGAGTGTATGAAACAACTTAACCACATCCTGCAAATTATTTAATTACTAAGTGTAGTCAGATTTAAGTTTGACTTTTGTCCACTCTCACATTTCACATTCATAAGATGTCATCTATCCCATCAGTGGAGGGATTACATCTGTAATTTATATTTGTGTGCTTATTTTACTTCATATTGTTTACATGATGCTAAATAAATAAATGAATAAGCTTATTTAAAATCACAAATCTATGACAATGTATATCAAAGATGATTGTTTTCATGTTAAATACTCATATCTATTCTGTCATACAAATAAAGTTACATTTGAATGCAAGTTTGACAATTTTATTACAAAAATATTTTTCTTCAATAAAAAAATCAAAGAAGTTGTTTAAAAGATCTTTAAAATGCTGTTTAACTTGACAAAGAAATAATCCGCATCCATTGTGTCTTTAACTGCAGCCATTCTGTCAGCTTCATGTACTCATTATCGTACAAGCATGTTCTACAGTCTGTGCACAAAATGACACAGTGTCAGTGTCACTTTTAGATGTATAACAACCATATCCAACTACTAGACTTCCACAGAAAAAATAAAACCATTACTTTGTGTTCTGCTATTTAGGCAAAATAACTCTAAGAATTTAATTTTGTTGCTTTAACTTGACCAACCAGCTTCTGTCTAAACAAACAAAAAACTGAATAAACAAACAGAGAAAAAAGTTAAAAACAGTTTCTACACAGGAGTTGGAATCAGATGCCAGACTCCTCATATATAAACACACATTCAATTCATTAATTTCCACCCCTGGGATTACCTGCTGCTACAGTTATGTTCCTGAGACCAAATTAATATAAAACCCCCTCATACCTGTATGTTTGAAATAAATGAACATTCTACTGCACACCTAGGCATAAAGAACAAACAAACAATTCCATGTAATTAACTATGTTAAGCAAAGTTTAGGTTTTGTTTGTTTGTTGTTGTTTTTTGTAATTGTTACCAAACAGCCGAGGTGTAAATAATCTGTGGTTTTCTTGTGACATTAAATTCTGTTCCAGGAAACTGCAGTCACAGGTTAAATATAGACACACAACAGCAAATAAACACAAACACTTTTTTATTAAGTCTTCTGCTAATTTTACCTCAAAGTGAAAGAAAAAACATTACCTTAATTTTCCTTTTCTGTATTTATTTTCTTTGTGACCCCTGTCGACTTCTGTTGTATTTTTAATCATTCTACTCAAATTAAATCCTCTTTGTCCTCTCATCTGCACCTCCTCCTCACCTCTTTCTCAACTTCAACCTATATATGAGTGTAACTATGTTTGGATAGCACATTTTTTCTCATTTCAAGCAAGACTGAGCAGAGACTGAGAAGGAGGAGAGGAAAACTAGAAATTACTGATTAAGAAAGTGTGTGTGCTTGTATGTTTGAAAGAGAACAAGTGAAGGATCTCATTATATAAAGGTCACACAGCAGTGTGTGGAGCAGATAGGAATCGAGTAGGCAGGTTGTCATTGGTCACATGTGCTTACACTCTGAAGTATATGTGTCGAGTGTGTAGGAGCTTTGTGTGTTTTTGCTATGTTTTATATATTTACCTGGATATTCTGTTCAATTTAAAAATATTATCTGTGTCTTTGTTCTTACAACAACCCAATATCATGACTAAACATATGCGAGAATCACACAGAATGCTGCAATTACATATTAATGACTCAAAACTCCTACAAATGCACCAATGTATATACTCACAAAAATTCAGGGATATTTGGCTTTTGGGTAAAATTTATGGAAAACATACACAAATCACACCATAGAGATATTACATCATGACAGTAGTGTATTTAAGCAGACACATGTAATGGTGATTTCCACATCTCAAATAAAAACCAACAGCAATTGTGGGTATATCACAACAAAAAATGTCAATGTCTTCATAATGAGTCATGTGAACTTTAGTGTCAATTACAGCTTGACAACAACATCTCATGCAGTTCACAAGTCGACTTTTTGTCTGCTGAGACATGACATACCAGTCTTCTCAAAGGGCACCCCTCAGGTCGTTGAAGTTCTGGGGTGCAGGATTATGAAACTCTACACAGGGACTCAGTCATGTCTTGGGTTTCAGGTCTGGAGAAAGTACAGGCTGGTCCATTTGGGCTACAGCATAGATTCTTCTTGGCCCATGCAACACAATGTGGAACACACTATGCCTGGTGTTGTGATCAGATACCCTTGCAGGTTATCTGGCATGCAGACCACTCTGAGGTAAATGGTTTTAAATGGTCTGACATGACACTTGGGTGCCTATCAACTCCCTTAAATGAGTCTGAGGTTGAGTGAGATTTGGTCACTGTTCACAATGAAGTGATCATTGGTAGGGGACGTGGTCAAAGGGTGTCCACTTCTATGCCTTTCTATGACTCTCCCAGTCTCTTTGTATCTCTGTTACAACCTACTGAGGACACTTTGAGACACTCGAAGCTCAGTGACCACTCGTGTCAAGAAACATCCTATTCTGTATAGTGCCTTGAAGGGACCGTTGTTCTGAACTGAAGCTTTTTAAATAAAAATTAATTGAATTGTTAGGTGTTGTCTTGGTCTGATGATGTCAAAATATAAAAAACATGACAGAGGGCTGTTTAGATATCAATTCTAATCGAACCAGGAAATGATTTGGTTGATTCAAGGTTCAAACATATTTATTTACTAGCCAAGTATGTTACCCACACAAGGAATTTGATCACAGCATTTGGACGATCCCTAAGGAGCAGAGGGCTGCTATCTGTACAGCACCCGGGGGCAGTTTTTGGTTTTGGTATCTTGCCCAGGGATAATTCAACACAGCCTGCTATGACCTGGGATCGAACCGCTCACATCCCAATCAGAGAAGAACCTCACACATAGTTTATTGCATAGTTTATAGAGAATTATAAGCACATTGATAAAAGATAATGCATTTCCCAAGTGGCACTAAAGTGACTTGAAACAAAATGTATTTATTTGTTATTTCACAAGAGTCAAAGTGCTTTTGAAGTAGTTAAGTTAGAGTTTTCTCAAGGTTTTCTAAAAACTCCTGGTTTCTTCTTTTGGCTTCATCTCTGTCAGATGAGAGTTTCATATTTAGTGTGTACTCTTTAAATGCACAGTCATTTCTGTTTCTCTTTTTTGGATTTGTACAATTTTTCTACAAAATGAATTAGCATGCACACACACACACACCTACACACACAAGTGTGTTTTGGTATCCTTATGGGGACCGTCCATTGACTTCCATTGATTTTAGTAACCAGATTTATGCCTAACCCAAACCCTTTTCCTAACCTTAACCATTACTGATCTATAACTAACCCTAAGACTAACTAAAACTCTATTCACACCATACCTATAAACCTAACCCCTAACCCTAAAAAGGGGAGTCCCCCCCATGGGGACCAGGCTTCGGTCCCCACAAGAACCCTCGGACCCCAGAAAGATAGTAAAAGTCAGGAAACGGGTCCCCAGGAGGTCAGAAATACAAACCCACACACACACACACACACACACACACACACACACATATATACCATCCAGAAAAAAAGCAGGACAAGCAAAGTACCCTGTAATCAGACTTGCTTTAGTGTTGGCGGTGATAAATGCCTCCTTGGAAGCTCAATGCCAAATAATCAAGATTGACACAGGCACATAGTGTTCTAAGGTGTGTTCATGTGGTGGTTTGTTTGTACTATTTTTGTTGGAAGGATCTAATCAAATGCAATCATGCTGATTATAATAATCGTAAGGTTCATAATTACTCCCCCCTTTTCTTTTCCTTTAAATCTCTCGTTCGATCTTTATTACTTTTTCAGTCCTGTCTCTTCTTTTTCATGATGATCAATCAAATAGACTCGCTCACCTGCTGCCAACAAAATTGAAACAGAATCAAATTATAGTTTTGGGAGATATTAAGAGTGTTTTGTCACAAGGAGAAATTATGAATGCACACATTTTTTTTATTATTTTATACTGTATACCCTATTACAGTAAACAGTCATATAATACAATATTTTATAATCTTTGTTTGGACACATAAACATAGATGTCACATTTCAGAGAGCGTTTCTGTGTTTTATAGCAAGAGTGTGCGTAATCTTATTTTGTTAAGAAACCTGGATATGTTCTCATGGGTGAGTCAAACTAATTGCTGATCAGAATTGACCACTTCAATGAGAAAATTTCATCCATTAAAAAAACATTCAAAACTATGAATTATGACCCCAAACTGTCAGTATTCTATATCAAAAACTAAACACATCAACAGGCCTTTTCAAAATAGGATTTTATAATATAGCCAAAAAGATTAACCCTTTTTAATTCGTTTGTTCATTCAATTCACAAGTGTACCAGTCAAGCTAGCTGATGCCTGCAACAATGTTTGCTAACACAAAAGGAAAGAAGAATCAAGGAACCCTCAAGTAGCATCAGCACTTTTGTTTTGACTGGAACATCACTTGAATCATCTCCACCCACTTACTGTGACTTCATCCTCTGTCAGCTTAGAGGTATACTAGAAGAGGGTTGACTTCCACCTATGATGCCACCTTAAAAATCACATAGACATGAAATTCAGAGCTTTACATGGTAAATGAAACTCAAAAATGTGGTGTTTTACTTACGATTCAACAACTTTGCTTTTTGGTTTTTTGTTTTTCTCTCTGTAGAATACAGAGGTGGTGAACACTGCAATTCTTACTGGTCGACGCGTAGCAGTGCCCATCAAACTGGTTACCGTGGAAACCGATGGGCAGGTAAGGGAGGTGGACGACTCGATCACCTGCAGCTCAACAGACACGGATGTGGTTAAGGTATTTGTTTCAAATTAACAGCAAAATATATAATATGAAGAGCATTTAATGAATAATGCAAATCTTTCTCCATACATAACCCATACAAACGAACATACATACAATCTTTATTTAGACTGTTCATTCTGAAGACATGAAAACTATGAAGGACCACATATTGAATTAGAAACACTTGGAGAGGGCAGACCTCGGGCAAGCAGTTCCATTTTCAACATAATGTGATTCACACCTAAAAAAAACAGTCCTACATTTATGGTGTCCATCTCTAGTAGTTATTAGGTTGGAGGGTTACACCCAGGATAGTTTGTCAGTCCGCACCAGAATAGATTTTACATTTTAGTAGCCATTTTTTGCTTTGATGACAGCTTTGCACACTGTTCAAGTCAGTTTCATAAGATAATCAAATAGAATCACGTAAGAACTTATTCTAGTTGACTATCATGAAGCTAACTGAGAAAATGCTAAGCTTCACTTTAAATAATCCAAAGTCAGACTCTTTAACCAAATGGTTGCAATCGTTGTTCACAAATACCTCAGATAAACTTAATGGAAGGATAGGTTTTCACCTCTAAGCCAAACAGACTAACGACAGAGCTACTTTACAAATTTATGAAACTTATATACCTGAAACACATTCACAGTAACAGGGCAAGACAAGCAACTGAAAATTGATTCCCTTTGCGCATCACTCCGTATGCCCTCAGGGCTTAAAATTAAAGACACCCTTGCTGTGACAGTTTCAATATGATGCCAATTTCCTGGTACAAGCCGACAGGAGTTGTAGCATTTAAGTACAATCAATAACAACACAGTGAAAATGGAAGGAACTAATTCTGTTAAGTGTAATACTCGCTTTTTGTTTTGAGAGTGTGGTAGTGTGTGTGTGTTGGAGGTGGGTAAGTGGTTGTTTTTATCTGTTCAAGAGCGCATATGTTAGTGAAAGAGAAACACAATCAAAAGAAAGAATTATAACACACACACACTCACACAGACACAACTTTTAAAAGTACCGGCAAACACACTGCATGCATAGTTGTTCAAAGGTGATGTTCTATGCAGAAAGGAACTTAAATATAACTCATCAAGACATCTTGCAACAAATGAGCATCTACATGTTTTCTGTCCAGAAGGAAGTTTTCTATCTGAAGGGCTTCATGCAAAATTAACCAGACAAATTAGACAATTTAAACTCAATAAATTCACCAAAATAAACTCAACAGCAGTACTTTAGACATTCAAATTAACATCGAGTACCAAATTTGCTACTTTATATTTAGTCACATACGTAGAGAATGACATTGATTATCTTTAAACAATGCAGAGTCCCCTGGTGAAACCTTGGATCTTGGTGTTACTTAGATTTATGTGTCTCACCTGCAGAACGTAAAACTCTTCATAACAGCAGGTCTCGTTAATGTTTAATGTTTTAGTAAAAGTAACTTTTACATGACATGAACTCCCTCCAGCATTTTCTCACTCATATGCTGAAACCTACATGCATACACAGACAGACACACTGTTTTAATATAAACAGCTGTTTGAAAACGGCACCCACTTGATTAAACTCCAGGTAGCTGTCAGTATGTCACTACAGCTGTGATCTAAAATGCAGCTAAAACAATACAAAGACTATGAATGAATATATGCATACATGATGTGTTTGTTTTATTCCAATATTTACCTAAACAAATGACATGGGAAATGAGAACACATGAGAAGTAAGCACAGTAGTGGGTACACACAGAGAGGTGGGGGTTTCATTTCTATAGAAAAATGTCCCTTTTTCAGATTTAATCTCATAAATTATTTTTTTTAAATATATTATTTTTTTATGTAAATAAATGTTCCAAAGGGAAAACATGAAATAAAAAGTTACGGAAAACCTCAAACAGTTTAGCATATGACTCACTGGTCTTGGGGCACTAATTTGTTTTAGTGTTTTGTTTTTGTTAATGAAGATACCGTGATGCCAAAGTTGAAATAGAACTCAGATTGTGTTCATTATGTTTTATTTTATGTTGTAAAAGGCCGTCTGTCCATGTAAGTGAACCATTCCAACAATGCCTGTGGATGGAAGTGTTCTTAAAATACAGAGGGTGTCTTTGTAGCAAGGGAAATAAAATGTAGATCTTTATTATTTGAACTTATATATAAGCAAATTAGAACATTTAAGAACCATTTCTCAGACTTAAACTGACTCTGATACTGTTAATGTGGCCTTAGTATAGGATAACCAGTGTTTTTTGTTGTACATGCTTTAGGCAGTAACCAAGAGAAGATGAGATTTTCATTTGGTTTAACATCACATTTCATCAACTAACCATATGTTTAATTACGCCACAGTAGATATATGTTGGCATGATGAGTAGCAAAGCTTTCCGGCCTGACTAATGAAGGGATGGAAATGAGGGGCCGAACCTGTCACTGCTCCAATATACTGCTGTTGATTTCACTGATGCAGCTCTTGTTGCTCAGTTTAGCCCATTAATCCCCGACAGCAACATAAGCAACAGCAAAGTGCTACATGGATATTAACTCCCCTCCTCTTTCTCAGCTCCCCTTCTCTCTTGTCACATTCTCTGTGAGTGTAAACTATCTTGTTAAGGTCCCTTGAGATTTTGTCATCTGTGATGTGTGTATAAGCGGCTGTTGTTGACACAGCAGTATGTGTAGGTCGGCAATGTCGCAGCCAGTAGGGGACAGATAGCGGACGAGTCCGCGCATACACACAAATTAGTACCATTATCCTGACCTCATGCAAAGCAAAGAGGTGAAGGGAGGAAAGATGGGATGAGGTGGTGAGAAGATGACAAATGGATCAATGAGAAGAGGAGAGGAGGACAGGAAGATTGACCTGGGAAATGGGAAGTAAAAAGGACACAAGAATTGAGATGGGCAGTCAGACATCATTGTATAACACAGTAATTCACTTCAGAGGCATTTTGCTTGTTATGTTTATGCATATAAAGCATTTTTCAGGCTTTTGTGGGACCTAAAATGGTTGAGCTAAAAGTCAAGGGGAGAGTAATATTAGTCAAGACTTTATATCAAGAATTGATATGCAAAAAGCAAATAAATAAATAAATAAATCTTATGCATTTTTACTGTACAGAGGTTTATGATGTAACTCCTAAATGGTTAGGAAAGGAAGGATAGAATGTAAAGAGGGGAGAGAGAAAAAGGGATAAAAGAGGGGTTGAGTACTTTAAAAGCTGAATAACTTCCATGTGCTTGAGAAGAAACAAAACCATCCATCTCTTTGTTTGATTCAAGTTTGCACTCCAACAACCAGCTAACAGCACCTATAATAGAAGCATCTGCTAAAAAGATTCATTTGTTCTCCTTCAAACATCCCTTTCTCTCATGTAGTACAGCAAAATGTATTGTTATTTAAAACAAAGCAGTCCAACAAAAATATGATTCTGTAGAAAATGTGTTACACATGTAAAAGCAGTTTTTATTGCTTTCTTTTGTGGAAATCGTTCTAAAGCACAGCGTCATTTGGAGGTAAAAATATTGTGCATATGCAAGTCACTAAAAACAGAATTTAGTCCTGGTTGAGTGTTTATTTGGGGATTTAGAGGCAGTTGCTGCTGTGAGTGGCCTTATTCTGTCCTTAACATTTGTACTTTTGCACTTGTCTCAACACATCCATCTGTTTCTACCTGTTAGTTGAAAGATTAAGACCAATGCTAGGTAACAGTGATGCTACTCTTCATATACTTTTTTGTCTACGTGTTTTGTTGTTATTGTTTTCTTTTCTTTTTGTTTGAGGAACAAAGTATTGCCATATTTGTAGTCTGTCCAAAAATCTATTTGCCCCTCAGTGATTTTATAAAGTTTCCATCTCCAGACAAAATTCCTGCAATTCATTTCTGCTTAAATGGGTGTCCTTCATTATTTGCACGCACATTTAACAACAAAAGATAAATCAGGCTTCAGGTATTGCTCTCACCTTACTTCATTCAAAACACCTGTCCTCACTCTGTTTTATATTCAAGTAGCAGCAGGCATTCTCAACCCCTCAAAAATTGTCCTTCCACATGTTTTAGCTCTGACGTGCTCTACCACCTCTGTTAACAAGAATAGCTGTTTAACCTTCAGAAACCAGCACTGAATTGATTGATGGCAGCTTCATAAAATTACGATAAAGCATTTTCTTCAACCACAGATGTCACTACATACTGCAACTCTTTATTTATTCTCAAACTTGAACCTCCAATCAAGCTACAAGTTAAACTAATTTTAAGCTCTGAGATACATAAATTAAAGAGGAATGTGTCAGCCGCCTATTATTTAAAATGCTGAGTACTTTCATTCAAACTGTAGCATTTACTGTAGACAAAATATAATGATGAAATGAAAGCTGTTATCTTTTTTGTTGGATGTTTGATTTAACATGGTCATCATCATTTCAAACAACACCAAATGTCCTTTAATGTTTTAACAAAGAAGTCATTTAACCAGAAATGTAGCCCCCTTTTGAAGGACAGATATGTGTATCTGTGTGTAAGTGTCTCATCGAGGGTCACGCCCATCCGTGTAAAACTCTGCAACTGGTTCATTAAATTCTACTTAGATCGATCTCTAATCTGCTTTTTATCGGATTTAACACATGCACGCAAGACACAATATCACATGCACGCCAGAAACTTTTATCAAACATACATGCACATTCTCACACACACTCCTCTTTATTTGATCTTTTTTTTTTGCCTTCTTCTTTGTCAAATTCAATTACCGATGACACCATTAAAGGAATCTCCACATGAACAGTTCAAACCCCCTGAGTGTATCCGAGGGATGATCAGTGTAAATGTGTGTTCCTGAATGATGTGGGGCACGTATGATACAAAAAGCATAAATAGCCATGGAAAAAAGAACATCATGAGTCTGTACCTGATTTTTACCTGTGGGAAGATTTTGTGATTGACAATACAAAAAATCCTCCTCACTAACACATCCACAAACCAAAGTTAATAAAATCAAGAAACCATATGCAAAAGAAAGACAATGTTTAGCCAAAGCTACCCTCTTTGTCTGGGCTGATGGATAAAAGCATTTATTTTGATTAAATGTTAAGTATTATTAGCAGACTACTTAATAAAATACTACAAATTCAGTTTTAAAAATGCTGCTGTTAAAGTTTTATCCCTTGACTTTTTTTTTTTTATGTTTAAGTTCAATTATTATCTGTGTCTTTTAAATGATTTATCATAAGCATATTGATCTATCATAGCATCCTCAAGTGACAAAAGTGTATCTGTTGTGCCAGTGTTTATAGATGTCTAATGGCATTAGGAAAGCAAAGTGACAGCTGAGTTTGCAAGCATATGTCCTTTTAATTTGACATCCTGCATAAAAAAACAGAGTAAAGCAAAAGAAGATTATTTCCATCTGTGCTGATAAAGCTCTTTCTCCTTTTTCATCTAATGTATGTGCATTTACAGTAATCAGTCATGCCTTAGTCAGCACAGGTGGCATATCAAGTTTTGCTGAAGAATATAAAGAAGATAATAAGTAGGCTTTTGGGACACACAATCCCTGGTCTCCATATTGTCATTGTGTGATTCTGTTTGAATACATTTCTTCCTACTTGCATTGCATTGACCACAAAGCAGAATACATTGCAATTAAAACCCCAAAATGTCCCAGATCTTCCTGGAATTAATTGCACTTTTTCAAAATTCTATTTACTTTACTTTAAATGAATCTTCAAAGATGTAACCAAACTTCTATTTTTTATAATACCTTTCATGCAAAAAGTTTCTTCAGTTCTGGTCATATGTTAGAGGTTCCAGGTTTCTAAGTGGCTGTTGGGTCAAAAACATAAATGGGGTAAAATAAAGTCACTAGGATCACTCACACCCTGTCACTCCTGAAAGTCGCTGAATCGTTGTCACATGCGATTTTTTAATGCAAAAATTTGCAATCACACATTTCACAGTTTAAAACAATTGCAATAATGTCCAGGAAGGATCACCAAAGCTACATTGTATGAAACCTGAGTTTACTGCTTCCATTCATTGTTGTTTTTACCTTTTTTAAATATCTTCAGATTGACGTGTCCTGGATGACAAAATCTACTCAAACACTCCAGATGTGTCTATCAGTGTTTCTTTGTTTGTTTGTTATAGCTGCAGAGTTTTGGTTCCAGCATTGAGAATGAAATTATACATATAATATCAATGTAATATAATATACACTGAGTGACATTTGTAATAATATGTCAGCTGGCAATGAACCCAAAGCCTTTCATAAGCATTCATTATAAATCTGATTGTGTATTTTACTGTAGATTGCTACATACATACATCAACGTCTCAAGGACAATTTCCGGTTGACTTAATGGTCTTAGCAAATATATTATGTCTGAGTTCTTCACCTCAGAGTTCTAGATTTGGATCTAGAACTAATTTAAAACAAAATCTTATTAAGAAATTGGTATTTATTCAAATGCAATCAGGTTGAAGTGTAGAGAGGAACTATCTACTTACTTTTAGCATCTGTTTGTCATGTATGTATTTATACTTTCATTCAGTTCTTTGCTGTTTAGCTCACTCTTTTGTTTTTGTTGAACAGGTATATATTCTTGGATAAAAATAATAGTAAATCCCCTCTAGTGACTTATTAATTTAATACATCCTAAGCCAGAACTGGCTGCTTTAATTCCATTGATATCACAAGGCATTAACTCGTGTCTCATAAATATTCATTTATAATCCTTTCAATTAATTAGGCTAAAAAAATTCACATAATATAGTTACAATTTTAAACAAATCATCATTAACTCTTAAACATTTACAGCACAAAGTCACTAAGTCAATCCCAGTGAAGGGATGCAGTTATTGTTGGATCTGGACAGTGATTTCATGACTTTAAAAACATTATTAGCAGGTTTTAAAACACACGTTAAAGTTGTGATTGATCGTACTAAGTAGAATTATTTAGATGAAATGAGATGCGGTCTATAAGAAAATAAGTCAGAAAATGACATGAAAGCAAAAGATCGGGCATTCTTTCCAGGTGCCTTAGGTCATTCAAAAGCCTAAAAAGGAAATGAAAAGCAAAGTGGATTAAACACAGAGGTCACACATACGAACACACACTCACACACATGGTTTACACTCCAGTTTAAATTCACATTTTCCATTTAGCAATAACAGGCTTAGGAAGTAGTCAGCGATTTGAAGAGCACAACATTGAACCAGACCATTAGCAACACCCAAAGACACATACAGTATCTGTGGCAGAGCTGCAACCTTGAAAATGTCTCAAGCTGCTTAAAAAAAAAAAAAAAACATTCAGCAATTCCCAATTTCAGCAATTACCCAATATTAATTATTTTGTAAAATCAGCAAAGACATGACTGTCCCCAAGTGGATCTCCATAAAATCTTCAACTTATGCCTAGTGACAAAATACAACCATGGAGTAAAAACTTCTTATTGCTTCCTTTTAAAAAAAATTCAAAATTATTTTCAGATATTGGACTTAAAAGCAAAGCTTTTTAAATTAGTGTTCATGGAAAACTAGATTAAATTGGTTTCATGACAAGAACAGAACAAATACATCAATATCACACACAAAATGAGCAACTAGAACAGTTTTCACAACAAGCACATCCTGTAAGTATTTTTAAAGAATTAATGTAAGAAAGAAGCATAAAAAAAGTAAAAAAAAAAAAGTAAAATATGAATCCTATTTATCCATAAGCGTATATTTGTGTATGTTTACCCATGTCTTTGTGCAGCAGAGGCTAAATTATGTCTTTGGTGGTATTGTGCACCCCATGTCACACTTTTCTGCTTACCTCTGTAAAACATATTGGCTTCAATCAATAGCTAATTAAGGGCTAATTACCATGCTGAAATCCAGCACACTAACATCCGCCTATTGATAACTTAAGTAGAGTGGTGTCACATGTTACACTTCTGCATGTGTGTCCGTTTCTTTTGTATGTTACACACATAAATCAGGGGATTTAAATAATCAAAGGTAAGAACTAGAATTGTGTAATAATCAATTTACATTCTAATTGAAAATTAAATATTTTTTTTATTTAATATTATATTCATTATCACCATTATTATATTTTATATGTTCAATGTATACATATTTCACTTATTAATCTTAATATATGGATTTTATATTAACACAGTAATAAAAAAGATTTAAAATAAACTTAAAAAGATGGATTTCCCCCAATGTATATATACAGTATATATATATATGTATGAACCTGCATATATATATATATATATATATATATATATATTTTTTTTTTTTTTTTTTTTTTTTTTTTTTTTTTTTTCTCTCAGAATACACACATGGCGTCTGTCTTCAATGATCATTGGGCAAGAGGGAAAGGTACAACCTGGACAGGCAGCCAGTCCATCACAGGCCAACAAATCTTTAACATGACTCAAATTACAGAATTTTTAGATTCATTGAACATTCAACCTTTGATTTGATGAATTAGTCCACTGATTTGTTAGCTGACACTTATTCAGTTCAGTTTGAGGTCACGGGAAACACAGATTGAAGCAGATCTCCTTCCACTCATCCATGTCCTCTAGCCTCTTCTTCGTCTCACTGATTGGGATGTAAAATCTCTCTTGGGCCTGCCCAGAGGTCTCTTCCCAGATGGATGTGACCTGAATAGCTCCACAAGGAAGAGATAACAAGAAGTCTTTATAAGATCCTCCAGTCAGTTGCTGTTTAGTTTCTAATTTTCTTTAATCTGCAGCCATTTCACCATTTAAATGTAATTTCCTTCTTCATTTGCTGCGTGAAAGTTTAACTTTGAAAACACAGGGATAGAAGAAAATATAATAAGACTATGAAAAGAATTGTCTTAATCAACTGCAGTGCTGCAGCAGTTTCAATTTTTTCTTGTTAGCAGCCAGCAGTTGGCATTCACTGCAGGGCTATTACCACAGGAAAGGCCAAGCTGTGGAACTGCTTTCACAGAGGTCGAGCATCTGCTCTTTCCACTGTCACACCCCTTATGTTTACATCCACTTAAGCGTCTCTCACTAAATGTTGTGAAACCATGTAGTGTAAAATTAAGAGGGCAAAAGCTGACATAGAACAAGCAGGTAATCAAAAGCCTAATTAGTGGAGCGTTGAACAAATAGACTGAACCGAGTCCACTTGCAGGTTCCTGCTAATCTTTACACGAGGCGCATATTCAATCTCATATAATGTGGTTACCGTCAAAGGTGCTGTCTAATCTTATTAACAACATTGTTTAACTAGAAAGTGTTTTGACATGAGGATTTTATTCAACAAATCCTATTTTTATTAACAAGTTTTTTAGAATCTACTTTACTTCCAGTAAAAATCACCATACATTTTTTTTTAATTGACAAAATACACTAGGCTACTGCATGTCAAAGTCAATTTCCATTCAGGTATTCTTGATTCATAATAATCAAAACAGTTTTGTGATTATGTTTTGCATTTTAAAATAATTATTCGGTACTGGAAAGAATACTTATTCATCCACACAATGCTGATGTCAAAAGGTCAAAGCATGGTTTATTTTCTGTGTGACTTTTCCTTTAATATTCAGGAATGATCATTCAGGAATTTCTTTGGAACTTTTCAAAAAGAAATTGAACCTATCCATCTGGCCATTTTCTTCCAGTCATCTTGAGTGAGGCAGTGTGGCAACAGGCTAAATGCTCCTTTCCCAAGAGCCCTTTTAAAAACATTTTCCAGTTCCCTCCAAAGAATTCAAAGGAATCCCCAAGCCATAAAGATTGGTAATTCTTCCAGAGGGATCTGGGTCTGCCTCCAGGCTTCCTCTCATCTGGCCATTCCTAGAAATCCTTAAAGTAGGCTGCCCAAGAGGCACCCTAATCAAAAATCTGATTCCCCTCAGCTCGCTGCCCTTAACACAAGGAAGCTGCATTTCTTCTTCTCACATTCTGGATTTCTGAGCTCCTTACAATATTTATAAAAAATAGAACACAGTCATCCAGCTTATGAAGCTAATTTTGGCATTTGGTCACAACAAGAGTGTGTGATCATAAATGAAAGTTGAAATGTAAATCCCTTCTAAATCAAAATCTATGCCTTTTGGCTCAGCTCTCCACTCTCCTCCAGAGTTTGGTACAGTTCCTCTTTTATGATGACACTGCACACTCAATCTCACGCCTCATTTCACCTCCATCATGAACACAATCCCAAGATACTTCAATGCTTTTACCTACAGCAGTTCAGACTCGATCCAGAGGTGAAGTTTAACCATGTTCAGCACAGATCCAAAGAGTCTGACTTTGTGATTCTCACTTCAACTACCTTAAGTCCATAAATGTAACATTCCTATCCACATAATACATTTTGGACAAATGACAGTGTGGTACAGTCCAACAAAATATATTCCATCCTAAATGTAGAAGGTGGAAACTCACATATTTAATATCCAAGGACATGTTTAAATGAATAATATCTGTAAAGCTCTGCACTGGGTACCAATTTTAGAATATGTTGTAAAATATATGATTTATAAAAACTTAACATTTATATCTAACCATAAGAATATATACATTTTTAACATATTTGGGAAAGGATAATTAACAAAGCACATTTTACATTGAAATTATTTATAATTTTCCATCACTGGGATTCTAATGGCAAGTTGGAAACATGAGGAAAAAACACATTCACAGACACTTGAGAAAACTCTCCTCACACAGACACATACATACACACACTTACACTCCTAGGCCACGATACGACCCCACAAACAGACATATTGGGGGCAGTGTTGACTTATATCCCTATGCTAATAAGCATACCAATTTGCATAGGGTCTGGGAACTTTTCATAAAAAAAGAAAAACATTAAACCCCAATGCACATAAGCACAAGTACAGACCCGCTCATTTCTTTATCCAAAGCTCTTAAGACCTTTCTGACAAAGAGAGTCAAAGTGAGAAATCTTTCAAAGTAAAAAAGTGATTTTATAAACTAAGTTTTTATTGTCTTCTTGGGAGGCTTTACAGCTACACCACCTGCAGTTTTTGGCGCTCACAGTAAACACAAGCAATTATGGTTCTGTCATCTAAAGAAGAAGAAGAATAAAAACAGTTAACTGAATTAAAAATTACAAGATATATGTAAGATTACATGTCAAAAACTTTCAGATGCAGTAGATAAGATTAGATGCAGGTTGCTACAGTTTTTTTTTTTTTCTGTCATGTCCAGAAATGTTCTAAACCCTAATCAAAACAGTATCATAACCAAGATGGTTGCTTTAAATTTCTTCTCTTCCTCCATATTGTTTTAATTTCTATGATAAATCTTTGGTTTGAATTTCCCTGTTTAGTTCTCTATCTAGCTGCCACTCTCCATCTCTTAATTATACACTTTCAGTGGGAAGAAAAGTGAAGTGCAAATGGCCATTAGAGAATACTTCACTTCCCACTTTTGCAAATTCAAAATGACAGGCCCGGAGATAAAACGTTAACTTGTGTGTGTGTTTGTGTGTTTGTGCACCTGCCAGCCACTCTCTTCATCAGCTCTCTATTATCTGAGCCACAGCATAGTAATATATGTGGAAGAAGCCTTTTAATGGCTCCGACTGTGTGTGTATGTGAATGCACGTGTAGAAAACAAAGCCTTATGTCTAAATGACAGCCATTTGAAACGATGTGAAGAGGCGATTGGTTTATGTGATGGACAGTTGGGACTCAATTCCAGCAGCTAGCTGGTTAGTTTGTCCCTAAGGGCCCGCCTCTATCTACTGAGTGGGCCTTGATTGGATGATATGATTCTTAAACTTAGATGGATTGGATGGCTTTAGGCAAAGAACTGTTGGAGAAGATAGAGGAGAAAGAGGGTGGTGGTGGGATTGGTGGGGAAGGGGCTGCAGAGAAAAAGTTTGTAAAATGAAACATGAGAGTTATATGGAGAGATGAATGGCAATGTGGGCAGAAAATATACATCGCAAAGAGACTAACAGAGACAATTTGACACAGTGAAAGATCTGCAGAAGACAGAGAGAACAGTAACTGTAAATTCAGACAGATCACAGAGCTCGAAGGAGGATGAATATAGATGTAAATAAATGACTTAGCCATGGGACATCACTGGCAAATGGGGTGAGTGGGTGGTTGAATTTTGGGACTTCCAGGCAGGTTTTGAGGAAGGGAAGGGAAGTCGGGTGGAAGATGGCTCTTCAAAAATGTGAGTATTAGCTACTTTATGTGCCATTACAAATAAGGAAACCAAAATAGTAACTGACAGATATAGATATCTCAGTTCTAGATTGTTTGGTTTCTTGAGGTTTGTTAAGGTAGTTTCTTGAGAGAAAAAATGTAACTTTGTGTGTGTGTGTGTGTGTGTGTGTGTGTGTGAGAAGGATGGAGGACATATTTCATATAAACTTTGGGAGAGAGTTAAACATGTTTGTGAGAAAACATTTTTAAAAGGAATTTTACAAGTTTAATTTACAAAAGACATAAAAACACAAAATGTGCAATCCAAACATTATCATGCTAGCACATTACTCACTGTCCACACCCCACCCTATCACATTTCAGCTAAAACATTAGATTTACAGTGACCACAAACAGGTTACGTGTTTGACAAAAAGATTCCAGTATAATAAAATAAATATGTTATTTCTGTTTTAGCTTATTCAGTCTGCATGTATTCAGTGAAGGGACCACTCAGTTTGTGTAACATTTACAATAAGGTAGAAAGTTCAGGTGTTTCTTTTTCACAAGCTAATGCACACAGTTGTAACGACAACTCTCAGTGTGTAAAGGGGAGTTTTACATAACTACAATCTGATAAAAGGGGACTGGCAGAAGTTAGAGTGTGCAAAAATTAAATAAATATATGTGACATAGTTTATATGGATTTCTTTTTTTATAAACAAGATCTAATCAAACTAATTTCAGTTGTTTGTGGAGAATGTTGAATGTACTAGTTTCTCTTACATTAATTGAAAGTGACTAAACTGAAAAGTTCAAATCAGTAATTAATGTGTCTGGCAACCACCAGAAAGGGAAATTATTCACATTAAATTGATGTTATTTTCTTTAATTCGTCTATTTTGATAAATATTTATTGAGATTGTAACTATTCTATGTTCTGGGTCGACATTATAAGCAGCAGTAGTAAATGTGGTTTTACAGTTACTGAAAAAGACATTGAATTAACATGAATCTTGTACCTAGTCTAATGTGAATTAAATATTTTGGTTTCACAAATAACAATAAATGAAACAAAGAAGACTAATATGTCAGATTGTCTTATCTTGATTACATGGAACCAAAGTACCAAAACAACCAGATTATTTTTTTCTGTGCTTTTAACTCAAATGTTGACCAAGTTCATATTATAATATTTAAAGGCAACACACAAGAGTTGCCAGTTATGGTGTGAACTAATGTCCACAAAAAACAACAAATGAAGATCCAACATTTAACACAGTGTTTGAAGAAATAAAGCCACTAGAATCATTTATAATGTCTTTTTAAAGTGGATGGAAATGCCTGAAAGCATGAAATGTAATTAAAAGATTGTAACATAACCCACAGTTGTCTCTCGACCAACAAACACTGCTCTGTTTAAGCTCTGACATTTAAGGAACAGGTAATGGCTCCTTCCAGTGATTGAACCAAAACAGCAGCAGGTGGTTTGACAAGTGCACGCTATGTGCAACTGTTACATAAGCTGAACACTCATGAACAGCAGACTGAGACATGACCATCAATTAACCTCAACATAAAAGCCAAGATTTTCTCTAAAAAGGTTTCTGCATGCATAACAATCTGGTTTAATTATTAGACACAGAATTAAAAGTCAAACGAATGAACATGCAGAAAAGGTTTTCTGAGAACCTAAATATGAATTATTACGCTATTGACATTCACAAAAGTGTGTAAGTAAAGATAGGTATTTATATGTTTTGAACTTTTTTTGATACTGTGTACGCAGGTGTAGTTTTTGCTATTAAAATAATGGGGAAAATAAATCACCACCTGTTTTTTTTTTTTTTTGCTGTTGTTTTCTTATGTTTTTTTTTTCTCTAAGTTGCACAGTTTCAGTAAACAAACAAAGGAGCAAAATTGTTTTCCAAGAAATAAACTGAGAAAACCAAACACCTTCTGAGGCTTTGTTGAATGTGCATCTGTTGGGTTGTCTACAATAAAAGGTTAAAACGGGATGTTATTTAGGCACAACTTTTAAAAGACTTTTAGGTACCACTTTACAATAAGGCTCCCTTGTAGATGGCTAATAAATGGTTTATAGATATGTAGTTAATTAATCTGTAAACACGTTGTAAATCATTAATATGTATCTGTTAGGCATTAATTAAGGACGAGAAAGAGGAAAATACTGACATTTTTTCTTGCCAAATAGTGAGCCAAATCTATTTACCTATGTATTTCCTCTAGAGTTGCTATATTACACATTTCAGACTAAGTAACTACTATTTAAGCATTATAAGCATTCATGAACATAATTTGTAGCTTGGAATATTGTACTGTATCATTGCGTTATAAATACCTAGAACTATCAAAGGGTCTTATTGTAAAGTTCAAAATATCTCACTAATTAATAATAGCTAATAAACATGTATAAATGCCAGACGGGAGTCTTATTGTAAAGTGTGAAACATGTGACTGTTTATTAATGATTAGTTAACATGTATAAATGACAATGGGAGTCTTATTGTAAAGTGTGAAACATGTCAATATTTATCAATAATTAATAAGCATGTTTAAATGCCAAAAGTTAATGTTAAATGTAAAACTTGTGACCTTTTATGACACTTATACCTTAATTAAAACCAATGCTTGAAATAATTTGACAAATTTTAACAAGGCAACATAAAGTAATAATAACACTTACACATGTAACATTCTTTGTGTTATTATAATCCCCCACCCCCCAGCAGATTGCCAACATACAGTTATAAGACATTCAGTTTCAGACTGGAAACAAGCTGTGAATGTCTTTGAATAGGCGTCCCAGTGGTCCATCAGGGTGTCGCGAACCAAGCCAAGAAGACCATTCAAGGACCATGAGGTGTTCCTCTAATAAAGTCTCGGTACGATTTCCTCTTAGCCTGCGGACATGTCCTTTGATGGTCACCCAAGCTCTTTCGATATGTTGGGTATGACTGCCAGATTGAGGATCCACAAACCACCTGCTGTGATTTACAGTGTAATGTCTGTACCCCATGTTGGTCAAAACATTCTTGTAGGCTCTCCACTCATCACTTATAATGGCACTACCTGACTTAACATGCTGTCTGATCAGAGGAACAAGGTGGCGTCTTGATCGTTTTTCAACAAGTTTTAACACAAGTCTTCTCCTCTTATCTTTAACTCCTATTAGTCCAAAGACCCATTTCTTCCTCTTCCATGTGTTTCCAAAGCGTCCACGTGCATACTGAAAATAAATACAAAATTAATCACAATATTTAGTAGTATTTACAAAGAAATAGTTTCCCAAAAGCTGGCTGCTTCTAAATATTTTCTTTAGGCTATATCAAAGTTTTTAAAATAAATTGGATTTTAACTTAACTACATAACAGCATGTCCAAGACATTTGTGTCCTTGTCTGTGTCACTTCCTGTTCCCTTCTCATCTGTTCGTTAATTGTCTCAGGCATCACTCTTTTGTTTTGATTGTTTCCTATTGTTGTCCTGCCCCTTTTAATACCGTAGTGTTTTCCACACTTCACATAGCATCCTTCTGTCGTGCCATGTTTCCCTGTGTTGTTCCTGTTTGTGTCAGGCTCTACATTTTCCTTTCTCATTATTTTTCTACACATTGACAAACTGAGATCTGGACCTCTCTCTGTTTATGGGTTGAACAACCAAAACTTAACAATTGGCTGAATTCTCTTTTTTTTTAGGGGGGGGGGTAGTTTTGGGGATTAAATATTTTTTTATTGAATTTAATTCTAAATCCGACAACACATTTTAAAAATAAAAGTGATTATATGAATATTTATTAACCGCTTATATTTCTTTCTGCAGCAACTATGTAGTTACAACTTTGGAAAGTAATTTCTTACTCTTAATAGTAAAGGGTTCCATGTTTAGAGAGCAAGTTCAGATTGATTGGATTGATTTTAAGAAACTGGTCTTAGAGTTAACTTACCTTTCGCTGATGGCGGAGACAGCTTTCATCCATTACCACAAACTCTCTGTGACCACCTAGGCGCTGTCCATTGTTGACTCTATGTCTTTCAATTGCACGAATACAAACATGTCGAATGCATTTTGCCATGGTAGTTAGTGTTTTGGAGCTGCCAGCCACATCATCATCGATCATATCTATCTGTCTGAGTCTGAGCCCTTGTGAAAATCTGTGACAGAAATTTAGACAATTTTAAATTAGTAGGGGACTAGCTGCAGTTCAAATGTGTTGTTTTGTTATTTAACTATGAAATGTGCATTGGTAGTCATATCTATATTTACCTGTAGATAAACTTCATCCAACTGAAAAGAGAAGATTTTGATTTCTCAAAGAGGGAGCCAGTTCTGATTGTTTTAGAGACTTTTCTATGACTTGCTTGTTTGCAGCACCTGAGAACATACCAATGTGTGAAGTAAATAAATTGACTCTTAAACATGTGCATTAGTCCATAAGGTTATCACAGACTGAAAATGAAGAAAATAATAATGACAAAGGTTTAACACATTATTGAAATATGTTGTTATCTTGACAACATGCATTACATCATCATGTGTACATACCACATATATTGGTCTTTCCTCACTGTGGATATCATTTTCATCTTATGATGGCAAACAGGACATCCAACCTTCTGCTTTAGAAGGTGTTTCTTCTGCATCCATTTAATCAGTCTCAGTGCTTTATATTTAGTCTGTTTTCCTTCTATTCGGGCACGCAACCTCCTTCCCATAGACATTCTGGTGGGAAAAATTAGTTTTTCTTTCATTTTTTTATCACAGTGAAACACCATAAAATGCAGTATGGGAAAATAGTATAAATCAGTACAGAGGTAAAGAAGTTCATACTTTTAAAACATTACTAAAATGAATCAACATGAAGAATGTTGTTAACTAATTAGTTTAAAGAAAAATGAAAAAAAAACAGGGACAAGAACATTTTATAGGTATAGTTATAAAACAAATTGATACATTTACGCAGTGAAAAAATTGACTTGGTAATAACATTTGAACCCTTAAAATGTATTACTCATTGTCATCTAAAGTGATATTTAAAACAAAACCTTGGTCAAAACCAGACCCAAACAAAAACAAAGATTTTCTCACCTGGTATTCTGTATCTCTCCGAGTCAGTTATGAAGCTCTACCCGCAGGATTAATGTCTATATATTTAAAAAAAAACGCCTGGTGAACAGAGAGGGAAAACGAAAATGATCCATACACAGAGGAGCTTATTTGAACATCCAATCACAGGTAACCGTGTTAACAAAAGTCCCTCCTATCAGAGCGAAACCACCAGTAGCGCGTCCAGAAAGGTCAAGCCATACCACCACGGAGACGCACTCCTCTGTTGCTCTTTCAAGTTTCTGCGCCATGGACGGATCCGAAGATAAAAATGCCTGTGCGTCTGAGAGAGCCGTAGTTACCACACGTTCGAAGAGATACAAAAAGCAAAGACTGGATAAACTAGAAGACACTAAGCCAGCGGCGTCTACAGTTAAACGCGACAGTGAGTAATGTTTTATGCTACCTAGCATGCTACCAGGCTATTTGGGTGCTTGCTACAATTGCGATGTGAATATTCCAACTAATTATTGCAAAAGTTGGACATCGCTTAGTTTAATATTTTTTATATTAAATAGCGGAATAAAGGTTGTTCAGACTACCATATATATGTATATAGTGTTGGGGAAAATACCTTGTAAATGTATTTATTTACAGAATACTGAATACTTGCTTTAAAATGTATTTTGTAACGTGTTAAGTTACTTTGCTGAATCCTGGTACTGTATAAGAATCAGAAGTTTTTACAAAGTGGCTTTGTACAAATTTACATTGTACCCATGTGTAATTTTATTTGAGTTTTCCAAGTTTAGATTTGACAGTCTGCTAGTGTTGAAATATAATAATTTATTTTTTAGATTCTTCTTCTGATGTTGCCCCAACTGCAACTGTCCTGCTTAACAAGGAGAAGCAGGAACTGGCTTTTTTCAAGGAGAAACTGGAGTGGCATAAGATGAAAATTAAAGAACTGGAAGGAGAGAGAGATTTCCTCCGAAGTCAGCTATCATCCCTTACAAGTATGAGTAGTTTCATAAGCATGGTTTTCATTTTATATTTGTTGGATAAACATCTGATTATAAAGCCCTTAAAGTTTCCTTATTGTAATTGTGCTGATAAAAAATGGTGTCAGTTGATTAACAACGTCTAATTCCAAACTCAGTTCAGCTAGGTCTAAATTGATTCTTTTTTATACACAAATGTTCCAGATTAAGTGCACAGCTCCAAGTTGAAATTGTTCTCATTCATTCATAATGAATCTCTGAAACAAAGTCTAAAAATATTAATCATTTGTCATTTAATGCGACTACCTACTAAGTGTTTTTTTTTCCTTTTTCTTATCTTTCCTCTCAAACAATTTTACAATGGCTTGAGTTTTCACATATTTTATTAGGTTAAAAGAAAAAGGTTGACAGCAGACCATTCATATAGACTGTAGTTATGGTAAATGGTAAATGTCCTGTATTTGTATAGCGCTTTTCTAGTCATTCAGACCACTCAAAGCGCTTTCACACTACAAGGTTTTGCATTCACCCATTCACACAACCCGATATGTAATCCGGGGGGAGAGGGTAGAGGCTAACACTCACACAACCCGATACGCAGATCGGGGGGCAACAAGGGGTTCAATGTCTTGCCCAAGGACACTTCGACATGTGGCGGTGGAAGCCGGAATCGATCCACCAACCTTCAAGTTGGAGGACAACCGCTCTGACCACTGAGCCACAGTCGCCCATGTTTAGTTGTGTCACTTTTATCCTTGTTACCTTTCACAGATAAAATTTGCTGGGGTTTTTTTGTATTTCCCCTTAAAACTTTTATTGCAGAATAAAGAAAACAGTAACAGGTAATTACTGAAACTTGAAGTGTTGGACAAAAACTCTTATTCATTACACTATTTCTTTGATAATGATTACTTTTTTAAAATCTGAATTAATTTAGCTTGTTTTTATATAAATTTACTCATAAGGGCAGATGATTCTTTAACAAAATCCTCATTCCATATAAGCACACAAGCTGAGAAAACTATTAATTATGGAATTTAAATGCAGGGGGACTGAAGTAAGAGCTGATCTGTACATCTCTGTCACTCTGTAACCTGGCAGATGTAAATTTTCCTTTATTTTAAAACCTGCCATTTTCTTGTTTCTATCCTGCAGAGCAGCCTAAAGACGAGTCATTCAATGACCTACTTCCCTCGGATGCTTCTGAAAGCTCAGAATCATCTTCCACATCTTCATCTGTGTTGTCTGTGNTACCGGCCAGTCTCGCTCCTACCGTTCATGTCCAAGATCCTAGAGCGAGCCGTTTTCACTCAAGTCTCACAGTTCCTCCACGACAACGACCTACTTGATCCTTATCAATCAGGCTTTAAGCGAGGCCATTCCACTGAAACCGCTCTTCTCTCAGTTGCAGAGTCACTACGGGTTGCCAGATCGGCTGGTCTCTCCTCAGTACTCGTACTCCTTGACCTGTCTGCTGCTTTTGACACCGTCAACCACCTCATTCTCCTCTCGACGCTATCTAAGCTTGGCATCTCGGGACCGGTCCTCTCGTGGTTCACCTCGTACCTTGCGGAAAGATCTTTCAGAGTCTCGTGGCATGGACAGATGTCCAGTCTGCATGAGCTGGCGACGGGTGTCCCGCAGGGCTCGGTCCTTGGTCCTCTCCTCTTCTCTTTATACACCACCTCATTAGGCGAGATCATTCGCTCCCATGGCTTCTCATACCATTGCTACGCTGACGACACTCAGCTCCTCCTCTCGTTCCCTCCAGACGATACATCCGTCTCAGTGCGGATATCTGCTTGCCTCTCAGATATCTCGGCGTGGATGAGGGATCGCCACCTTCAGCTTAATCTGTCCAAAACTGACCTCATTGTCTGTCCTGCCAGTAACTCCTTACCTCCTCAGATAAGAGTGCAGCTTGACTCCATCACGCTGTTCCCCAAAACCTCCGCCAGAAACCTTGGTGTCATACTGGACAACCAGCTGTCCTTCAAAGAGCAGGTTAACTCCGTAGCTCGCTCATGTCGATTCGCGCTTTACAACATCAGGAAAATCAGAGCCTTCCTCACAGACCACACCACACAGCTTCTGGTCCAGGCCCTGGTCTTGTCCCGGATCGACTACTGCAACTCATTGCTGGCCGGTCTTCCGGCGTCCTCGGTTAAACCTCTGCAGATGATTCAGAACGCAGCAGCACGTCTGGTCTTCAACCAGCCCAAGAGGGCTCATGTCACTCCGCTGCTCATTTCCCTGCACTGGCTTCCAGTTGCAGCACGCATCAAATACAAAGCTCTGCTTCTGGCTTACCAGACTCTAACACACACAGCTCCTACCTACCTTCACTCCTTCATCCAAACCTACATTCCCACGCGTCAGCTACGCTCAGCCGCTGAAAGACGCCTAGCGCTTCCACCACAACGTGGCATGAGATCATGTTCCAAACTCTTCTCCTCTGTTGTCCCCCGATGGTGGAATGACCTACCAAACTCGGTCCGATCCTCAGAGTCTGCAGCTACTTTTAAGAGCAGACTTAAGACTCACCTCTTTAAAGAACACTTTCAGTCTTAATGTAGGATTAATTTATGATTTATGATAGCGATTTGAGAATTTATTTCTCACAAAAAAAAAAAAATAAATTGTTACACTTGATGTATCAGCGTCGGAATTAAACTGGACTCCAAACAGTCCGCCTCCTTATATTTTTTTCCTTCTCTTTGAATTCTTGCTTGTATGTTCTCTCAATGTAAGTCGCTTTGGATAAAAGCGTCTGCTAAATGACAGTAGTAGTAGTAGTAATTATTGCAAAAGTTGGACATCGCTTAGTTTAATATTTTTTATATTAAATAGCGGAATAAAGGTTGTTCAGACTACCATATATATGTATATAGTGTTGGGGAAAATACCTTGTAAATGTCTTTATTTAGAGAATACTGAATACTTGCTTTAAAATGTATTTTGTAACGTGTTAAGTTACTTTGCTGAATCCTGGTACTGTATAAGAATCAGAAGTTTTTACAAAGTGGCTTTGTACAAATTTACATTGTACCCATGTGTAATTTTTGTCTGCTAGTGTTGAAATATAATAATTTATTTTTTAGATTCTTCTTCTGATGTTGCCCAAACTGCAACTGTCCTTCTTAACAAGGAGAAGCAGGAACTGGCTTTTTTCAAGGAGAAACTGGAGTGGCATAAGATGAAAATTAAAGAACTGGAAGGAGAGAGAGATTTCCTCCGAAGTCAGCTATCATCCCTTACAAGTATGAGTAGTTTCATCAGCATGGTTTTCATTTTATATTTGTTGGATAAACATCTGATTATAAAGCCCTTAAAGTTTCCTTATTGTAATTGTGCTGATAAAAAACGGTGCCAGTTGATTAACAACGTCTAATTCCAAACTCAGTTCAGCTAGGTCTAAATTGATTCTTTTTTATACACAAATGTTCCAGATTAAGTGCACAGCTCCAAGTTGAAATTGTTCTCATTCATTCATAATGAATCTCTGAAACAAAGTCTAAAAATATTAATCATTTGTCATTTAATGCGACTACCTACTAAGTGTTTTTTTCCTTTTTCTTATCTTTCCTCTCAAACAATTTTACAATGGCTTGAGTTTTCACATATTTTATTAGGTTAAAAGAAAAAGGTTGACAGCAGACCATTCATATAGACTGTAGTTGTGTCACTTTTATCCTTGTTACCTTTCACAGATAAAATTTGCTGGGGTTTTTTTTGTATTTCCCCTTAAAACTTTTATTGCAGAATAAAGAAAACAGTAACAGGTAATTACTGAAACTTGAAGTGTTGGACAAAAACTCTTATTCATTACACTATTTCTTTGATAATGATTACTTTTTTAAAATCTGAATTAGTTTAGCTTGTTTTTATATAAATTTACTCATAAGGGCAGATGATTCTTTAACAAAATCCTCATTCCATATAAGCACACAAGCTGAGAAAACTATTAATTATGGAATTTAAATGCAGGGGGACTGAAGTAAGAGCTGATCTGTACATCTCTGTCACTCTGTAAGCTGGCAGATGTAAATTTTCCTTTATTTTAAAACCTGCCATTTTCTTGTTTCTATCCTGCAGAGCAGCCTAAAGACGAGTCATTCAATGACCTACTTCCCTTGGATGCTTCTGAAAGCTCAGAATCATCTTCCACATCTTCATCTGTGTTGTCTGTGTTGTCATCTTCATCATCCTCCCCAAAGAAACGAAAGCACAAATCCAAGAACAAGCATTCACGTGCCAAGAAATACAAGAAGGAGCATAAGAAGTTCCGGCAACGTGGTGAGCAAAAGATTTAGGCAGTGAAAATTGTACTTGAGGATCCTATACATGTCACATAAAAGATTCTATCATTATCATTGTTACCCCACATTAAGATTTGAATTAAGGGGTGTTACGATCTTGA
This sequence comes from Pachypanchax playfairii, assembly GCA_006937955.1. NCBI lineage: Eukaryota > Metazoa > Chordata > Actinopteri > Cyprinodontiformes > Aplocheilidae > Pachypanchax > Pachypanchax playfairii. The sequence continues at coordinate 2,293,149 of SSNP01000089.1, forward strand.
TTTTGTATCGAAATCGATCGAAATTACGTTATGACCTTGCACATCAAAATCCAAAAGAGGATCGCGATCACCTCCTGCCATGTTAACAGTCGGTGTGTTACACCCGGACTCCGTAGCAACAGTTAGCAGTCAGCAATTTTAAAACGTATAATGGTGCGTTCACACCGCCCAGCACGTCCAGGCAGCAAAACGCTCAAACGGACAAAAGATGCTGCGTAAATAAAAACACAGCTGCTTGGACACTTTGTACAGTCCGCGTCGGCGCGTCACGTCAGTACATCACAGGCGGGCGGGGGATTTCTCTGTTATAGTTATTTACAACATGACGGCTCATGTCAAGAGAGTGGCTTGGATTTATTTAATAAATAAATCTATACAACGTCGTCGTCGGGCTCATTTGCGGAGGTTGTGGATACACTCAATTGAGACGATCTGAGTTTCATAAAATATGAAACTGTTTACCTGGAATACAGTGGGGCAAAAAAGTATTTAGTCAGCCACCAATTGTGTACGTTCTCCCACTTAAAAAGATCAGAGAGGCCTGTAGTTTTCATCATAGGTATACCTCAACTATGAGAGACAAAATGAGGAAAAAAAATCCAGAAAATCACATTGTCTGATTTTTAAAGAATTTATTTGCAAATTATGGTGGAAAATAAGTATTTGGTCACCTACAAACAGGTTCACAGACCTGTAACTTCTTTAAGAGGCTCCTCGGTCCTCCACTCGTTACCTGTATTAATGGCACCTGTGTGAACTCGTTATCAGTATAAAAGACACCTGTCCACAACCTCAAACAGTCACGCTCCAAACTCCACTATGGCCAAGACCAAAGAGCTGTCAAAGGACACCAGAAACAAATTTGTAGACCTTCACCAGGCTGGGAAGACTGAATCTGCAATAGGTAAGCAGCTTGGTGTGAAGAAATCAACTGTGGGAGCAATTAGTAGAAAATGGAAGACATACAAGACCACTGATAATCTCCCTCGATCTGGGGCTCCACGCAAGATCTCGCCCCGTGGTGTCAAAATGATCACAAGAACGGTGAGCAAAAATCCCAGAACCACACGGAAGGACCTAGTGAATGACCTGCAGAGAGCTGGGACCAAAGTAACAAAGGCTACCATCAGTAACACACTACGCCACCAGGGACTCAAATCCTGCAGTGCCAGACGTGTCCCTCTGCTGAAGCCAGGACACGTCCAGGCCCGTCTGCGGTTTGCTAGAGAGCATTTGGATGATCCAGAAGAGGATTGGGAGAACATCATATGGTCAGATGAAACCAAAATAGAACTTTTTGGTAGAAACTCAACTTGTCGTGTTTGGAGGGGAAAGAATGCTGAGTTGGATCCAAAGAACACCATACCTACTGTAAAGCATGGGGGTGGAAACATCATGCTTTGGGGCTGTTTTTCTGCAAGGGGACCAGGACGACTGATCCGTGTAAAGGAAAGAATGAATGGGGCCATGTATTGTAAGATTTTGAGTGAAAACCTCCTTCCATCAGCAAGGGCATTGAAAATGAGACGTGGCTGGGTCTTTCAGCATGACAATGATCCCAAACACACCGCCCGGGCAACGAAGGAGTGGCTTCGTAAGAAGCATTTCAAGGTCCTGGAGTGGCCTAGTCAGTCTCCAGATCTCAACCCCATAGAAAATCTCTGGAGGGAGTTGAAAGTCCGTGTTGCCCAGCGTCAGCCCCAAAACATCACTGCTCTAGAGGAGATCTGCATGGAGGAATGGGCCAAAATACCAGCAACAGTGTGTGAAAACCTTGTGAAGACTTACAGAAAGCGTTTGACCTCTGTCATTGCCAACAAAGGCTATATAACAAAGTATTGAGATTAACTTTTGTTATTGACCAAATACTTATTTTCCACCATAATTTGCAAATAAATTCTTTAAAAATCAGACAATGTGATTTTCTGGATTTTTTTTTCCTCATTTTGTCTCTCATAGTTGAGGTATACCTATGATGAAAATTACAGGCCTCTCTGATCTTTTTAAGTGGGAGAACTTACACAATTGGTGGCTGACTAAATACTTTTTTGCCCCACTGTATATCCTCCGATATCTTCCTCCAGATAAGGTCCGATCTTTTCCTGTCCTTATTAAAATACGAAGACGGGTCATACAGTTCACGGTGGTTACAAAAAGTGATAATCAGTTTCTCCTCTATTTTGAAATGAATTGGAATGACTGTCAGATCTAGCCGTTGATGACTTGATCAGTGAACAGAGTAGCTGATTGGTTGCTGCCGCGCGTCTGCTGCCCTAAAGTTCAATTTTCCCAACTTCAAGCAGCAGCTGCCTCAACGCCTTGACGGACTGTCCGAGCAGCAGCTGCGTGGACGCGCGCTGCAGCTCGGCGCAGCTTGACACACACCTGCTGCTTAGTAACATAGACTTTACGCGTAATCTAGCTGCCCTGCTGCCTGGACGCGCTGGGCGGTGTGAACGCACCATAACTCTGTCTCTTATCTACACTCACCGGCCACTTTATTAGGTACACCATGCTAGTAACGGGTTGGACCCCCTTTTGCCTTCAGAACTGCCTCAATTCTTCGTGGCATAGATTCAACAAGGTGCTGGAAGCATTCCTCAGAGTTTGGTCCATATTGACATGATGGCATCACACAGTTGGCGCAGATTTGTCGGCTGCACATCCATGATGCGAATCTCCCGTTCTACCACATCCCAAAGATGCTCTATTGGATTGAGATCTGGTGACTGTGGAGGCCATTTGAGTACAGTGAACTCATTGTCATGTTCAAGAAACCAGTCCGAGATGATTCCAGCTTTATGACATGGCGCATTATCCTGCTGAAAGTAGCCATCAGAAGTTGGGTACATTGTGGTCATAAAGGGATGGACATGGTCAGCAACAATACTCAGGTAGGCTGTGGCGTTGTAACGATGCTCAATTGGTACCAAGGGACCCAAAGAGNAGAGTTTGGTCCATATTGACATGATGGCATCACACAGTTGGCGCAGATTTGTCGGCTGCACATCCATGATGCGAATCTCCCGTTCTACCACATCCCAAAGATGCTCTATTGGATTGAGATCTGGTGACTGTGGAGGCCATTTGAGTACAGTGAACTCATTGTCATGTTCAAGAAACCAGTCCGAGATGATTCCAGCTTTATGACATGGCGCATTATCCTGCTGAAAGTAGCCATCAGAAGTTGGGTACATTGTGGTCATAAAGGGATGGACATGGTCAGCAACAATACTCAGGTAGGCTGTGGCGTTGTAACGATGCTCAATTGGTACAAAGGGGCCCAAAGAGTGCCAAGAAAATATTCCCCACCATTACACCACAACCACCAGCCTGAACCGTTGATACAAGGCAGGATGGATCCATGCTTTCATGTTGTTGACGCCAAATTCTGACCCTACCATCCGAATGTCCCAGCAGAAATCGAGACTAATCAGACCAGGCAACGTTTTTCCAATCTTCTATTGTCCAATTTCGATGAGCTTGTGCAAATTGTAGCCTCAGTTTCCTGTTCTTAGCTGAAAGGAGTGGCACCCGGCGTGGTCTTCTGCTGCTGTAGCCCATCTGCCTCAAAGTTCGACGTACTGTGCGTTCAGAGATGCTCTTCTGCCTACCTTGGTTGTAACGAGTGGTTATTTGAGTCACTGTTGCCTTTCTATCAGCTCAAACCAGTCTGGCCATTCTCCTCTGGCCTCTGGCATCAACAAGGCATTTCCGCCCACAGAACTGCCGCTCACTGGATATTTTTTCTTTTTCGGACCATTCTCTGTAAACCCTAGAGATGGTTGTGCGTGAAAATCCCAGTAGATCAGCAGTTTCTGAAATACTCAGACCAGCCATTCTGGCACCAACAACCGTGCCACGTTCAAAGTCACTCAAATCACCTTTCTTCCCCATACTGATGCTCGGTTTGAACTGCAGGAGATTGTCTTGACCATGTGTACATGCCTAAATGCACGCCATGTGATTGGCTGATTAGAAATTAAGTGTTAACGAGCAGTTTGACAGGTGTACCTAATAAAGTGGCCGGTGAGTGTATGTATAGATGGCATGCTTTGATCATTTGCATCACTAATTATTTTCTTTGCTTTCATTTCATTTTTAGTCCAAACACCAACTGATATTGTGCAGCGATACAAGTCCCTCCTCAAGTCATTTCTGAAGACAAAGACCATGACGAAAGCTTTTCAGAAGCATGGGATAGACCGAAACACAGTTGTGTCCTCCTCATCAGTTGGGGAGCTTGCTATTGCTGTTCCCAATATTTACCAGGAACTACTGTCCAACAGGCCCAGTGGGGAGACAGTACTAGCTTTTGCCAAGCGATGTGACGCTGTAATTCAGGGAAATGATGAAGTGAAAAAAAAAATTGAAAATATGAAGGCCTCTGGTACTTTGCTTCCCATTAGAAGAGGCAAATCTTTGTAAGTCTACTTTGTTGTAAGTTAATGTGTTTAGCATGCGTGAAGGAACCCCTGTGTAACTGACAATGTTCTCAACAAGTTTTGTTTACTTGTGTGTTCAGTTTCCACACAACTAAAAAATTTATCTTTTAGTGTATTTTATTATTTTGTTTTTGAAGGTTTTGTTTTGTATAAATGCTTGTATTTGAGTAAATAATACAACTGCACAATTTCAGTTTGTTTTTTTTGTTTTTTACATAATTTTCATTTGTTAGTTTGGTGAAATTATGAAAAGTTTTTGTTACCTTACATAGTTTTAGTTAATTTTACTAAGCTTGTTTATAAGTTTACCAAAGCTAAATAGCTGTTTGTGCTTGAAACTTTTTTACTACAGTTTATTATTGTCCGTATTAGTCATCAATAAATATTGACATGTTTCACACTTTACAATAAGACTCCCATTGTCATTTATACATGTTTATTAGCTATTATTAATTAGTGAGATATTTTGAACTTTACAATAAGACCCTTTGATAGTTCTAGGTATTTATAACGCAATGATACAGTACAATATTCCAAGCTACAAATTATGTTCATGAATGCTTATAATGCTTAAATGGTAGTTACTTAGTCTGAAATGTGTAATACAGCAACTCTAGAGGAAATACATAGGTAAATAGATTTGGCTCACTATTTGGCAAGAAAAAATGTTAGTATTTTCCTCTTTCTCGTCCTTAATTAATGCCTAACAGATACATATTAATGATTTACAACGTGTTTACAGATTAATTAACTACATATCTATAAACCATATACATTACATATTAAGAACTCCAGCATGAACATGCCCAGCATTTAAGATGTACCAGGATCCTAGAAGAAAACTGTTCTTGCAGGTGTAGCGGGTTGTTTTATACTTAAGAAAATGTAATTTATTGGAATGTACTATTTAAATTTTAGTTATTACAAATCTAAACTGGTCACAACCTAATTGAGTTGATGGGTAATAGTAGATGTTTTTCCTAGTAAATGCAACAGAACTTCCTCTGTACTTACTTCCTTATTACATGTGTTATTTATCCCATATATGCTATAATTTTCCATACATGTAACAGGTAAATGCTGAATAATTTCTGTTGTACTTTCTCTGTAATTACTTACTTAAAACACATTGTAATTACCACCAAAATTCATCTCTACACAAAGTAGCCAGAGTTGGCTCATTCTTAAAGGGGCAGTACATTATTTTACCAACATGTACTGTCATGAAACCAATGAAATGAGGTAGGCTACTGTCTCTTTAAATATGCTTGTCCTGTAGCTGTCTCTCAGGTGTTAGATAGAGGTGAGAGGCGGGCCCAGCAATTAAGTCAGTTTGGTGAGCTCCACAACCTCCACTCTCAAGCATGTAAGTTTAAAATCGGTTTTCTTTTGCTACTTTAATATGCAAATTGTTTTAATTTTATGTGAGTTAAAATAGTTGTACTTATGATGTCTTCAGTTTCCCAGCTGTTTCAAGACAGCTGCATGGTATGGCATCCCTGTGCAAGCGAAGCAAGGTATTTTATAGGAAAGTTTGTATGTTTGTGATTTATTGAATATTGTTAACTTCATTATTTGTGTTTTTTTTTTTTTGTTGTTTGCTCTTTTGTAGTTTTCAGTGATGATAGTCAGTGATGGATGTTGATGTGACATTTTCTGCAGTTGTCAAAAGCTTTGTCCTGATCGAAATCACGCTTTTGGGTTTGGTTGTTTTATTATGTTTTGTACTTTGGGGAGTGCTCCGGGAGTATGGGGTACCGGACTCCCTGGTACGGGCAGTCCGGTCTCTGTATGACCGGTGTCAGAGCTTGGTCCGCATTTCCAACTGTAGGTCGGATCCGTTTCCGGTGAGGGTTGGACTCCGCCAAGGCTGCCCTTTGTCTCCGATCCTGTTCATTACCTTTATGGACAGGATTTCTAGGCGCAGCCGAGGTGTTGAGGGGATCCGGCTCGGCGACTGCAGGATTGGGTCTCTGCTTTTTGCGGATGACGTGGTTCTGTTGGCTTCGTCGGGCCGTGATCTGCAGCTCTTGCTTGGGCGGTTCGCGGCTGAGTGTGAAGCGGCGGGGATGAGAATCAGCACCTCCAAGTCCGAGGCCATGGTCCTCAATCGGAAAAAGGTGGAGTGCACTCTCCGGGTCGGGGGCGAGGTCTTGCCCCAGGTGGAGGAGTTTAAGTACCTCGGGGTCTTGTTCCCTATCTCTCGCCTTGCGGCCTCAGGCCGTCCATCAGACTTTTGGCACCCCTCATTGTGGCTTTCAGGCCACTTTCAGACTCTCTGCGCCTCGGGCGCTTTTGGTTCCAGGCCTTGAACTTTGTCTGTGTTAGCCTAGTGTTTTGTTTTTGATTCTCTTTTGGTCTTGGTTTGGCCCCTCTTTCCTTACCTCCCACCTCCCGCCCGTGTTTGTGTGCACCTGTTTTTTTGGTCTTGGGGTTTTGTTTTTGGGACGTCAGGTCCCTTAAGGGGGGGGGGGGTTCTGTCAGGTCTTGGTTGTTTTATTATGTTTTGTACTTTGGGTTTTTTTCAGTAGTTGTTTTTCCTTTTGTTCATATTTGGTGTCTTAGGCTTTTATTTTCCTTAGTCATGTAGTTTCCTGTTTTGCTTTTATTTTGGTTATGTCTGTACTTCCTGTTCTCCTCATATGTCATTCAGTATCTTGTCAGTTTCTGTGTTTTCCGTTCAAGTGTTTCTTGTTTCTGTGATTACTTCCTGTGTTTGTTTCTCCCCATGTCAGCAGATGTTTTGAGTTTGTTATCAGTTTGGTTTTGTATTTAAGTCCCGTGTGTTAGTTAGTCAATGTCTGTTCGTTCTTAGTCCCTGTCTTAGTTCCTTGTCCTCAGTCCTTAGCCTTAGCTCCCTGTCTGCCTAGTCCCTGTCTCGGTCTTAGCCCTCTCCACCTTGTTTAGTTCCTGTTTTACCCTGGTCATGTTCTATGGACTTTTTTCAGTTTGGATTATCTTCTTTGTTTCGTCTGGTCCCATGCTTCACCCCCAACCACGTAAGTTTGTTTTGCTTTACTATTAAGCCTTTGTGTTCCTTATTTTCACCTCCCCGTCTCCTGCCTGCGCTTGGGTCCTACACTACACCTTCCTAAACATAAATCCTAACATCAATAGGTAGACTTAAAGTACATTCATGATAACGTGACTTGTTTTTCCGGGATAACAAGTTATTTATCCTGTTATCTCAGGAAAACAAGATGTCAGAAGCTGGGGGTTTTCTCCTCCTGTCCATGGTTTAGTTTTAAGTATTTATTATAGGGTTTGGGTCAGGATCTTGTCTTATACAAGATTGTCTTCATAGGTTTTGTCACAGTCTTTGGTCATTGTTGCTGTTCACGCCTTCCTTCCCCCCAGGATCAGAGTGCAGGAAAGATTGTGGATGATTACTCTCATCTAGGACAAAATCTTTCAATCTTTCCCCTCAAAGGAGGCTTCGGTCCATGAGGACCAGGACCTCCCACCATAGGAACAATTTCCACCTCTCTGCTACTGGCCTATTGAATACAATCCAGTAAACTTCCTATGTGTTATATAAACAATCACATGCCAACTCTCTCACACCTAACCTCACTGTTTCACTGACTCATTTGCACATTACAGGTTTTTTATTCTTTGATTTATTCTCTGCACACCTTCACCCAAGACAAATGCCTTGTATTGTGCAAAAAATACTTGGCAATAAATCTATTCTGATCAAACAGGAGTCATTTTAACCTGATTTGATCAGATCTAGTTGTTTGTAAACAGCCAGATATAGTGTATTTAGAGTGTTTTTGTTGTTTAAAAATGTGATACCTTAAAAGTGCTTTAAGTTTAGTGAGGAAATCCAAAAGAATGTGTATGCTATCATCACAAATGACCACAAGAGGCCAGCCTTTTCTCACAAATGCAAGAGACCATGGACATCATCATATTTTTTTTTTTTTTGTTTCTTTTTGGCTACGTGTAAAAGACGTCAGTGAACAACTCACAGCTGATCAAGACATGCAAGTCAGTCAAGGTCTTGACAGCCTGTTTAACACGTGACCCAAGTTTCTTCTTTGACATCATGGATAAACCTCCAAGTACTCCAGCCTTGGCTCCTCCAGGATCAGCTTTTCTGGTTAAATATTTGAGAATAAAAGAAAAATCAATGCAAGTTTCAAGTTTATTTATTTATAAAGCGCCAGTTCATGACAAAGTCATTTCAAGGCACTTAACAGAAAAATCAACCAATTAATAATAAAAAAATTGTCTATCTAAGGAACCAGCCAATTGGGCTGAATTCTTAGTTCAGCCCAATCCCCCATCCTGAGCAAGCACGATTGGCGACAGTGGAAGTATAGTTCTCAAAATTTTTATTTCAAACTTTTCTGGATTTTTTTAACATTTCTAGAAAGAAAAGAACAGTTTATTAACATTGAGAAGCCACTTTTTGTATGTTGGATCGCTTAGGATCTACTTTTGTTGATGATCGACTTTTCAGTGCTGGGGAAGTTTACATCCTGAAAAACAGAAGGAAAAAAAACACAAATAAGAAACATGAGTTTAATATTTGTTTTTGACAAAAAAGTAAGATCACCTTCAAAAGCATTTCTTATAAGATTTTCTTGTAAGTATTTGGCTTCAATACATTCATGACTCGTATGTAACATCTCCTGTCGCTAAATGTTATGTTATATTGCTTATGTCTTGACAAGGAACAAGTGCTGCTTCTAGAAATGTATTGATGGATACATTCTCCAAGAACTGATAAGTAATCCTCTGATACAAATAGGGTATATGCAGAAATCTGGAAGTTAATTTTAAAACCTTAGCAATATTGTTTCAAGACCTTAATACATTTTAAGACCTCACCACCACTTCAAGCTGGAACCATTTACATCATCATTACCTCTAACATTAAAGTTTTACACTCACCGGCCACTTTATTAGGTACACCTGTCCAACTGCTCGTTAACACTTAATTTCTAATCAGCCAATCACATGGCGGCAACTCAGTGCATTTAGGCATGTACACATGGTCAAGACAATCTCCTGCAGTTCAAACCGAGCATCAGTATGGGGAAGAAAGGTGATTTGAGTGACTTTGAACGTGGCATGGTTGTTGGTGCCAGAATGGCTGGTCTGAGTATTTCAGAAACTGCTGATCTACTGGGATTTTCACACACAACCATCTCTAGGGTTTACAGAGAATGGTCTGAAAAAGAAAAAATATCCAGTGAGCGGCAGTTCTGTGGGCGGAAATGCCTTGTTGATGCCAGAGGTCAGAGGAGAATGGCCAGACTGGTTCGAGCTGATAGAAAGGCAACAGTGACTCAAATAACCAATCGTTACAACCAAGGTAGGCAGAAGAGCATCTCTGAACGCACAGTACGTCGAACTTTGAGGCAGATGGGCTACAGCAGCAGAAGACCACGCCGGGTGCCACTCCTTTCAGCTAAGAACAGGAAACTGAGGCTACAATTTGCACAAGCTCATCGAAATTGGACAATAGAAGATTGGAAAAACATTGCCTGGTCTGATGAGTCTCGATTTCTGCTGCGACATTCGGATGGTAGGGTCAGAATTTGGGGTCAACAACATGAAAGCATGGATCATCCTGCCTTGTAGCTACGGTTCATGCTGCTGGTGGTGGTGTAATGGTGTGGGGAATATTTTCTTGGCACTCTTTGGGTCCCTTGGTACCAATTGAGCATCGTTACAACGCCACAGCCTACCTGAGTATTGTTGCTGACCATGTCCATCCCTTTATGACCACAATGTACCCAACTTCTGATGGCTACTTTCAGCAGGATAATGCGCCATGTCATAAAGCTGGAATCATCTCGGACTGGTTTCTTGAACATGACAATGAGTTCACTGTACTCAAATGGCCTCCACAGTCACCAGATCTCATTCCAATAGAGCATCTTTGGGATGTGGTGGAACGGGAGATTCGCATCATGGATGTGCAGCTGACAAATCTGCGCCAACTGTGTGATGCCATCATGTCAATATGGACCAAACTCTCTGAGGAATGCTTCCAGCACCTTGTTGAATCTATGCCACGAAGAATTGAGGCAGTTCTGAAGGCAAAAGGGGGTCCAACCCGTTACTAGCATGGTGTACCTAATAAAGTGGCCGGTGAGTGTAGATTTTGATAAAGACTATAGACAACTTCGGACTGCCTGCCCACTCTCATGCTCTCAGAGGAAATTTAGAAACGCCCCCACAAAAGCCTACTTTTTATGTACCTGTTCATTTTTTGATAAATATGACAAAATTTACACTGTTTCACAATGTTTTTTGATTCAAGCTGCTGCACAGCTAGTTAAAGCCATAGTGCGTAACTTCTGTAACTTCTGGCGCCCCCTAGCGGAATTTTTGCGTCATTACAACAATAAAGCTGGCGCTTCCATATGACGTAAGCCCAGCTGCCACCGCTTTATCTCTGCCGTTGTTATTCCAACCGGTATCTGTCTTAATCAAGCTTCAAATTCACTCTGTTTACTTTACCTGGCTCTATATTTGTTTCAATAAATATAATTTCATTGTTGAAAAAATCAAGAGAAACCAGTAAAATATAAAAATACTGGTTAAAAAAAAAAAAAAACCTTCAGAGTTCAGGTTGGATTGTTTACAGGTTTGATTGTTCACTTTAATCTACATTTAACAGTTTGGTGTTGAAATTTATTAGTCAGCTGTTGGGGCCACAATGATCTATTTGTCTTATTCAGTGAATTTTTTCAGTTTTGACACGATGCAGAATCCTGCAGTCAGCTGCACTGATCTGACTGACTGAAAAACCGTAACACTGGCAAACTGACAGACACAAACTGACACAGATAGAGAAAGAATCAGCTGATCAGCTGGAACTTCGGCGCTCTGGTTTTCATCTGGTGCGCATTTTATATTTTGACAGTGTGTGCGGACCTGCGGACCACTTATGTGCACCCCTGAACATCAGCCAGATCTCTTCTCTCCACCGAGGAAAAGCGACGCCGATACAAATTCGCGTTTGCCTTCTCCTTCGGTCACTTTCCTTCTTAGCCAATAGTCCCTCTGCCGAACGTCCAGGAATTTTTTTTTTTTTTCGTGGTAGGATCCACTTCCCGATAAGTGTCTCTCGGCTGTTTATTTGGATTCTCCGCCATGTCGACCTTCACGTTCTGCTGGCTGCTACGAGACACTGCGTTCTATTTCTTATTATTTTTCTTGTTGTGACATAAAAGATGTAATTTCATGTGCGACAGCGCGGGAATGTCGCAGAGGACACGCAAAATAAAAATTATATATTTTGAAAAATACCGTGAGATGTTTGAGGAGCCGATCGGCTTAATCTGCATTGTGTCATCTCCTCTGATAGTGGCTTGGCTGAAACGGAAAAGTTACGCACTCCAGCTTTAACAAAAATTAATTCTAAAGCAGTGACAGCCATTTTTATTAATTTTAAAGCATCCTAATTGTTCCAAAAATAATTTATTACCTTCCTAAATGTGTTTTAGAATTGTTTGATCATACAATGTTTCAACTAGTGTATTTAAAAATTTGGTAATAACACATAAAACCTACAAAAATGTACTTTATATCTTGCCAAATACATTAATAAATATAACCAGTAACAATAGAAATTTGACTAGCCAGTTACTTATAAAGTCAAAGACAAATTACATGAACTAATGGACAACTCAATTTTGAAATTATCATCTAAAATAAACCAAATATAACATCATGATAGTTTAAAATATTTAGACGACAGTAAATATTCCTTGAAACGGAAATGAAATATCTATGACACATATAAATACAATTAGAGTATTGGGGTAACTTTTCATTTGTTCTTTGTAATTTAGCCTTTTTGATGATAATGTTAAGATTAATTAAATGTTTTTTAAAAAGGACATGCATTGTTAAGTGTGGATCTGTGAAAAAAACATTTATGTGGTGTGTGGATGGAGCTATTAACAAATAGTTCAATACAATTTAATCTAAAAAAAAATTATTACAGCAACTGGAATTTCAAAGTTGCTTATGAACTTAGAAAATAAAGATTAGCTTTTGTACAAGGTTTGTTACCAACGGTAGCAAATTATTTTACCTGTCTGCCTCCCCATTTGGTCTTGTAACAACTGCTGGGTGGTGGGAACAGGAACACCGGAAAGAACACCAAGGTGACGTGGGTCATCGGGCCTTTGAGTTTGTGTCCTTGGTAGTCCTGCTCCTGAAGACACCCTCCGCTGAAGGATAGATGCCTGGATCTCAGGGATGTACACTTTGTACACTTTTAGTGTGTATAAGCTCCACTTTCTTGACTTTTTGTTGAACAACTTGCGATATTAAACAACAAACAAGAATAAAAGTTATATCTATTTTTTGTACCAATAACAATGTGAATGTAAATAATTTTGTCTTTAGAGCAGTGTTGTTTTTGGCAGTCATTTGAGTTTTTAGTCTTAGTCTTATGGACAAAAAGGTTTTTTTTGTTTTAATCAAGTTTTAGTCTAAAAAAAAAATTGTTCAATAATTGTTAAAAATTGTTGTTAATTATTACAAAAACATGAGAATAAAAACATCTACATTTTTGCCTTGGGTTTTTGAAAGCAATTTCTTTTTTCTATCATTCCTGTTTAACATTTTTCCCCTTTCTTTTTTTTTTTTTTTTTTTTTTGAACTCACAATTTAATCAACCAAAATATTCCATTCCATACATACAATATTATTATACATTTTTTCTTTATATTTATACACATTTTCAGCTGTCTGATATCCGTTTCACCATACAGTACATCTTCATGTAGAATACAACTAGAGACATGTTAAAAAAAAAGGAAGAGAATGGGGTGAAGAGGAAAAAAAAAGGGAAAAAAGAAAAGAGAAGAGGGGGGCAAGAGTACATTTTCACTGCATTAATAAACCCATAACCGGATTCCATCTCTTTATAAATGTGGGTCTTTGTAGTCTAATTGCACATGTAATTTGTTCCATCTCATATACAGTGGGGCAAAAAAGTATTTAGTCAGCCACCAATTGTGTAAGTTCTCCCACTTAAAAAGATCAGAGAGGCCTGTAATTTTCATCATAGGTATACCTCAACTATGAGAGAAAAAATGAGGAAAAAAAAATCCAGAAAATCACATTGTCTGATTTTTAAAGAATTTATTTGCAAATTATGGTGGAAAATAAGTATTTGGTCAATAACAAAAGTTAATCTCAATACTTTGTTATATAGCCTTTGTTGGCAATGACAGAGGTTAAACGTTTTCTGTAAGTCTTCACAAGGTTTTCACACACTGTTGCTGGTATTTTGGCCCATTCCTCCATGCAGATCTCCTCTAGAGCAGTGATGTTTTGGGGCTGACGCTGGGCAACACGGACTTTCAACTCCCTCCAGAGATTTTCTATGGGGTTGAGATCTGGAGACTGGCTAGGCCACTCCAGGACCTTGAAATGCTTCTTACGAAGCCACTCCTTCGTTGCCCGGGCGGTGTGTTTGGGATCATTGTCATGCTGAAAGACCCAGCCACGTCTCATTTTCAATACCCTTGCTGATGGAAGGAGGTTTTCACTCAAAATCTTACGATACATGGCCCCATTCATTCTTTCCTTTACACGGATCAGTCGTCCTGGTCCCCTTGCAGAAAAACAGCCCCAAAGCATGATGTTTCCACCCCCATGCTTTACAGTAGGTATGGTGTTCTTTGGATCCAACTCAGCATTCTTTCCCCTCCAAACACGACAAGTTGAGTTTCTACCAAAAAGTTCTATTTTGGTTTCATCTGACCATATGATGTTCTCCCAGTCCTCTTCTGGATCATCCAAATGCTCTCTAGCAAACCGCAGACAGGCCTGGACGTGTCCTGGCTTCAGCAGGGGGACACGTCTGGCACTGCAGGATTTGAGTCCCTGGCGGCGTAGTGTGTTACTGATGGTAGCCTTTGTTACTTTGGTCCCAGCTCTCTGCAGGTCATTCACTAGGTCCCTCCGTGTGGTTCTGGGATTTTTACTCACCGTTCTTGTGATCATTTTGACCCCACGGGGCGAGATCTTGCGTGGAGCCCCAGATCGAGGGAGATTATCAGTGGTCTTGTATGTCTTCCATTTTCTACTAATTGCTCCCACAGTTGATTTCTTCACACCAAGCTGCTTACCTATTGCAGATTCAGTCTTCCCAGCCTGGTGAAGGTCTACAATTTTGTTTCTGGTGTCCTTTGACAGCTCTTTGGTCTTGGCCATAGTGGAGTTTGGAGCGTGACTGTTTGAGGTTGTGGACAGGTGTCTTTTATACTGATAACGAGTTCACACAGGTGCCACAGGTAACGAGTGGAGGACCGAGGAGCCTCTTAAAGAAGTTACAGGTCTGTGAAAGCCAGAAATCTTACTTGTTTGTAGGTGACCAAATACTTATTTTCCACCATAATTTGCAAATAAATTCTTTAAAAATCAGACAATGTGATTTTCTGGATTTTTTTTCCTCATTTTGTCTCTCATAGTTGAGGTATACCTATGATGAAAATTACAGGCCTCTCTGATCTTTTTAAGTGGGAGAACTTACACAATTGGTGGCTGACTAAATACTTTTTTGCCCCACTGTAATTCCCAAACTTTTTTAAGCCAACCATTATATGTTGGTGGCTCCACTTTCAACCATTTTATTGTGATACACTTAATGGCAGCCCCCAACAGTACTTGTAACAGATATATTTTAGCTCTTCCCGTATATCCTTCTGGGATTGCACCGAGAAGGACTACCCTTGGGTCATTCGGGATATTTTGGTCAAATACTTCTCTTAGGGCGTCTAATACCTCCTTCCAAAAATTAACCATTAGGGCAGGACCAGAGAATATGAGTGTGGTTCCCAATAAGCGGTCCACAGTTTCTTCAGCATTTATCTGAAGAGGACAAGGACCACTTAGTTGTTGTCTGTGGTGTCCGAAAATATCTCATTACAACTTTCCATCTAAACTCTCTCCAGATATTTGCATTAGTCACCTGATGTGAAATGAAATGATGAAATGAAATGAAATGAAAAATACTTTATTTATCCCAGAAGGGAAATTCAAGGAGACATGGAGAACAGCTTGACCTTCACTCTCCAGGCTGCCAGTATACCCGGCGCACGTCGATCAGGCCAGCAAGATCACACAGGAGAATACATACAAATACATACATACATATACATAAGCACGCATCAGCCTGTGTGTTAGGAAAAAAAAAAAGATGAACAAGACCACGTAAGGTCAGAGGGAGGAGAAAAAAGGTTCCCTACACCCAGTGCCCCATCAAGAGGGGGCGCTTGATATAAGCAATAAAAACCTCCAGCGGGGGGGGGGGGGGGGGGGGATTCACGAGACATGTTGAGAACTTTCATGAGGATGTGAATGTAATCAGTGTATGTGGTTGTGTGCAGAGAGTTATCAAGGACACCGTCTCTGGGACAACGCAGATGTTATGTCTTCCACAGTCTTTGGCGCCCGGTGGACACGGGTAAGGAGGGGGCTGTGTGTCTCGGTGCTCACTGTTCCAGGAGGAATTCAGTGTTTTGGCCTTGAGGCCAGCCGAAATGAGATAACAGAGATTAAGTCGAAGCTGAAGAATTGCAACAGCTTCTCATTGTCCATATGGTGCACTATTGTGGAAAAAATGTCCAAATAATCCGAATTAGGGCCAAATTGCACAGTACCAATAATCAGTCAATCACTTCTCCACTCCGAGCCGAAACTGCAACTTCTCCAAGGTGGCACCAATCCTTCCAGTGAGATCCAGCAGCGCACCCAGTTTACGATTCAGCTCCAGCACCCCGTCAGCCAGCTTGCTGTCTCGAACCTGGCATTCCCTGTCCCGTTCAAGAGTCACAGCCAGCAGGTCGCGGTACTGCTCCGAGACCGCATCCAGTTTGCAATCCAGATCTCCGAATCTTTTAGTCCAAGTGTTGCCAGATCCAGCCCATGACATCCATAACTTTAGAATTTGTAGATACATCAGGTAACCACCAGCGCCGATCAGCAGGTACCCCACAATCAATAATCCAAATATGTAGACATCCTCCACGTCTTCGACAGCCAGAACAGACAGGCATACCATCTTCCACTCACCCCAGGAATCCATGGTAAACCCAGCCGGGAGGGTCGACTCCGGGCATGACGGCTCCCCCTTTTTCAGCCTTAAGTTTGAGAAAACTTTGTCCAATGCGTTGAGTGACCACGAAACCAGATCCATTTTCTAATTTTCAATTTGCAGCAGCCAGTACAGAGAAACACAGAGACGAGACGAAAAGCAGGAACAGTGGGGTGGGGGGGGGGGAGGAAGATAAGGGAGCAGCTGGAAAGCGTCCGTTCACAACGAGAGGCGGAAGAAGAAGTGTGCCTCCCTACAAATCACTGTCCAGGTATCCAATGAAATATTTGCATTCATTTCCACCTCCCATTTCTGCTTTGCTTGTAAAGTGTTGTTTGGATCCATTAACAGAAAGATTGAGTACAACTTAGAGATCACCCTGCCTATCTCCTCTCCGGCTTGTAGTTTTTCGAGAAAATTTTCAATTAGGCTTGGATTTTTCACTTTTTCCCATTCCCCATGTGTTGTGAGAAAACGTCTCAGCTGCAAATATCTAAAAAAGTCAGATTTTGGAAGGGTAAACTCCTGTCTTAATTGTTCAAATGACTTGAGCTCTCCTTCATGAATGAGTTGATATACGTAACACAATCCATATTCAGACCACTTTTTAAAGCCTGCATCCACGTGTGCTGGTACAAAACCTTTCAGGTAGCCTATACTGCCCATTGCTGAGATGTGCTTTGGCAGTTTAAAAGCTGTCTTTATGGTTTTCCAAATTTTTAGGGTTATCTTAGTCCACTCCCCCATCTGGGAATTTTTAATAATAGCATCCTGGGAGAGTAGAGACCTGTTTAACATTTTTAACTTGTTACCAGTTCAACAGGTAAAAGAGTAAATCAAGGTCTCACACTTTTAACAACACATGTTGTTTCAACTCAGTTCAAAATTAAAAAAACTGCATGACTATCAAAAACTTACCAAGGATTATGACAGGTTCTTTAGTTTGAAGTTGGCGGATGACACCCCCCCTCTTCTCCACCCAGAAGTCACCCAGTGGCCTTGAGGTTTCCATTGATGAAGAATGGCCCCACTATCTTTGTACCCCATATACCCCACCATACCATCACTTTTTTGTTCCAACAGTCTTGGAGGGATCTATCCAATGTGGGTTAGTGTCAGACCAATAGCGGTGGTTTTGTTTGTTAACTTCACCATTCACATAAAAGTTTCCCTCATGACTGAACAAAATCTTCTGCGTGAACTGGGGGTCCTGTTCCAATTTATGTTTTGCCCATTCTGCAAATTCTGTGCACCGTTCTGGGTCATCCTCGTTGAGTTGGGTGCCATTTGTGAGTAGCTAATATCCGCCAATGGGATGTGACTAATGCCACTCTCCAGTGACATGCGGCAACAAGTGGGCTCTTGCTGAATGAAGCTAGGACAGCCACTGATGTTTCTTCATTAGTGACAGTTTTCATGCAAATCCAACACTGAACCAGTTTCACAAAACTTAGCAAGCAGTTTGCTAACTGTAGCATGGGAGATGGGTGTCTTGCATTGAAATCTGCTGCAATGACCCGGTCACTGCGTTCACTAGATATCAACACAATTTCGATCCGTTAACCTCTTCGACATGTCAATTGCTGTGAACAAAGAGAAACTTGTAAATAACTCATGAAAGAATAAAGTTACGTTAACACCAGGCACACCATTGTTTTTCTTGTGAAATTACCAATAAGTTTGATGTGTCACTCTTCCTATTGAAAAAACAAAAGTTGGATCCAAGATGGCTGACTTCAAAATGGCCACCATGGTCACCACCCATCTGGAAAAGTTTCCCCCCCTCACATATACTAATGTGCCACAAACAGGACGTAAATATCCCCAACCATTCCCATTTTATTAAGGTGTATCGATATGTAGGTGCCCACCCTGTATTTACAGGATTCATTATCAAATCAATAAGGAGTCAGCCCCTCTGACTTCTTTTGTTTACAGCCTTTGTTTTGGAAAAACAGCAATCAGTCATTCACGTTCCACGTTTTAACTGATCCCGTCCGTCTGTCCAGTCTGTTTTATTTCCAGTCTTCATTTGCGCTCATCATATAAACGGCTGCATTGTGGATATTGACAAAAGTCGCTGTTCTGTTCAACAAAACCGGGTCCTGTAGGCTGAACCCAAACCATATACAGTACCACTATCGCATCTCCTGCTCTCTTTTCCCCTTCTCTCTCACACACGTCCACCTCCAGGCATTTACCTGAACACACTCACATCCGCAGACATCAGCACAGACACCGTGATCATGTGAAGCAGTAACCGTCAAAGCAGAGTCGTTACATTACTTTACAAAAAAACGTGAATTTTGTAAGAGTAAAAAGAAAACCGTATCTGTTATAACATTTGTTGCGATCAAAAGAAAAAAAGTCGGAAAAGTAAAATGCTGCAACGAAAACAAGCAGTTCATTTAAACAACTGAATCAAACTGTCTGAAAAAATAATTCAGCAGTGAGCGAGAAAGAAACAGTTAAACCAGTTTTCTGCATTGAGGCTGTCGATTGGTTTATTTGCAGAATACAGTATAAGAACAAAAGAAGTCTGCAAGAATCTTCACCCTCTGAGGTAACAGAGAACGCATCACTCTCGCTTTCCATCTTTCTGTGATTTTTCAGTAACATGTCAATCACAGCCCAGAGCATGCCCAGCCCGCCATCCCCTGCTCGTGCCAAGGTCCTCCTGTAAACACCGACATTTTGAATGTTTCTTAAAACGAGAGCATGGGCAAAGAAATAATCTGGAAGAGGGTAAGTTGCACTTTAAATTGCCTGACACCGGACAGTGAGACAACAAAACACGGCAGATTTTTCAGTTTCAGCACAACTGTTCTCTGATCGATCAGACAATTGTTACATAAAAAGAAACTGACATCTTATCATAGGGCGCGTCAGTTGAAAAATCATTCAATGCTTAGCCAGGCAATGAAGTTTTATGTCAACAACAGTTTTGTAACGGGAACCAAAGGACAACTTCGCACTTTATGTTATCACATGTAGCAAATTCACCCATATCATAGTTTATGCCGGCAGTTAAACCTTCCAGATATCATTCTAAACGGTATATTATGTCCTGAAATGTGCTAATGTAGCATTAGCATAACATATAAAGAGCAAATATAGTCGTGCTAACAAAAACAAATTATAAAACAACAATCAAGTTCGAGCATTGTAATGTAACAATGATTTCATGATGATAAGTGTTGATGAGAAGAAGACATAATTATCTGTCCAACAACAAAATAGCCACCATAGCATCTGTTTGCAGTCCCTCAGACTCACCTAGTTTTCGCCATTGCTGAAAAGCAATATCAATGTTTACTCTGGTTTTTGCTCTTTCTATGTCCAAACATAATTTGTTTTCTAAGACATCAAATGGGTTTTTACTTTTTCCAAGTTTGTTACTTTGTCCTGAACCTGACGCAGAACCAGTTGGCAGCTGTTTCTCCTGCTGTGACATGGTAGAGCAGCGAACACTGCCAGCAGTTGTGTTCTGCCGTAATATGTCTCAGTTTTTAGGAGCACAGAAGCCATATAAATGCGGACGTCCGTATGGCTGGAGAGACTGTCCAAACATTCCTTTCGGGCCAAAGGATTTGATTGGTTGATGTTTTTAGAGAAATACGGGAGAACCACTTCATTTTTTTCATTTTTTTTAATCTTCACAACATATTTTTATCCATGCTGTATTAAAACATTTCTAATGGGTATGAAAAAAAACACGTTAAGCTAATTTGTTATGCAAATGGAGTATAGCAGCTTTAAGTAACGTCCCTTCTGCATATCATGATCTAGTTCAAGTGTTTAGCAAAGAGGAGGCACTGCCTTTACCTCCTCATCGTCCTTGTGATTGTGCAATTGACCTGATTCCTGGTTCTCCTCTCCCACTAGCCACCTTTACAATCTGTCTCGCAGTGAACGAGAAGCCATGGAGACTTATATTCAGTATTGATTACATGCGGGTATCATCCGACCATCTTAATCACCTGTAGGAGCGGGATCTTTCTTCGTCGAAAAAAAGGATAAGTCGCTCCATCCTTGTATTGATTATCGTGGATTGAACCAGATTACGGTCAAAAATAAATATCCTCTTCCACTGATTTCCTCTGTTTGAATATTTTTGTGTTTGTCTATCTGAATGACATCCTGGTCTATTCTAAGACTGTTGAACAGCGCCAGCAACATGTGAGACAAGTTCTCACTCGACTTTTGGAAAATTGTCTGTTTGTCAAAGTGGAAAAGTGCAACTTCCATGTTAGTTCCTGTCCGACCTGTGCCCACAGTAAGGCCGCTCACCGGCCTCCTGCTGGTTTACTTCACCCTTTGCCCACCCCTGGTCCCATATTGCTTTAGATCAGGGGTCTCAAACTCCAGGCCTCAAGGGACACTATCCTGTAGGTTTTAGATGTTTCCCTGTTTCTACACACCTGATTCAGATAAATGGATCATTAACAAGCTTTTAAAAGTACTCACCCTGTAAATATTACTGATGAGTCAAGATCTTAACAAAGTAACACAGAAAAACTGAAGTAGCTACACATTTTTTTTTCTTTTCGTCATGCACTTTATCGTAGCGCTTTGAGTGGTCTGAATGACTAGAAAAGCGCTATGCAAATACAGGACATTTACCATTTACTTCCTTTTTATTCAGGTGACAGAAACCAACACAATGATGCTTTAGCTTAGTGGGTGATGGAGAGACATGATGACAAGTTGAAATTGAATGGTGACTTGGTGATGTAGTGTCCTAAGTTAACATTGTGACCAGGGATAGGGTGATGATGGTTCATCATCACTGTATTTGAAAGCTCATGTTGTCTGACTGCATCTATTGGAATGTTTTACTGTTATTTTTCAGATGACAGAGACAGCTCTGCCATGTAGCTCAGACAGAGATGAAGAGGTCTCAGGTGAATCTGAGTGATGATTTGGTGCTATAGATTACTAGTATTTATTATTTTCATTAACTGTCATTAAATATAAATCAGAATCAGATTTATTTGGTCCAGTATGTTACACATACAAGGAATCTGTCTGTCTGTCAGTCAGTCAGTCAGTCAGTCAGTCAGTCAGTCAGTCAGTCAGTCAGTCAGTCAGTCAGTCAGTCAGACAGACAGACAGAAAGACAGAAAGACAGAAAGACAGACATGTATAAGATAATAGACAGTGTTGGACATAGAACACATAGAACACACGAGATAGATTAGCAGCATTTTACCACTATGAAAGTCTAGTTGGTGGTTTGAGTTCAGATATAACATTATTTTTAATGATGAAACAGGTCATTTTCTTGTTAGGAGAGTTAAATATGTTTAACATGGTGACAGTCTGTAGAAGTTCACCAGCAGCTCCTGTGGCAGGTTAAAATTCTGGAGCTGTTACAGGTAGTTCAACCTCTGCTGGACCTTTTAAGATACTGATGTTGGCCGTCCAGTTCATGTCCTGGGTGATGGTGGTCCTCAGAAACCTGTCCACCATAGTTATAGGTGTGTTGTGTATGATAATGGGGGACAGGGTGGAGGCTCCTCCTCAAGTCCACTGTTATCGCTACAGTTTTTAGAGTGTTGAGCTCTAGATGGTTCTGACTGCACCAGAGGATCAGCTGAATTCTGTTCATCCATGCCACAATGGTCTATTTGTCTTATTTCGTGAATGTTTCCATTTTAACTGATTAACGTAAAAATTCATGCAGCTTAGACAAACCAGTGTTAATTACTCAAACACGCATTGCAACTTTTCATCTGGTGCACCTTTTATAGGTGCACCAGATGAAATGAGCACCTGTGGCCCACTTATATGCACCCATGGCAATATGTCCCCACCAATGCCAAGAACAAATCTACTCCCTTGGGTTATATGTTATAAATTAAAATTAGTTTGAAAAGAGTAGCAAACATTTTTCAAAGTGTGTTTTTTCTGTTGTGTGTCTGTGTGCAGTCCGACTGTCCTTCACAGAACATTTACAAAATAGAGTGTGGATGAATAGAATTCTACCTTACTGTGCTACAAAAATGTCGAAATTATTAGTTTAGGTCGACAAAAATTAGTTATTAAATTATTAGAATTATCAAAGTGATCGGGTCTACCGGGGGAACTGAACCATCATGCGTGTGTTAAATTTTGGGTTACCATAGCAATGGAATTCATTAAAAACCATACCCATATTGTAACTCTATTGGAAAATCTCTCAATTCATCACACATCCCCAATACACTACCATATTAAGTGGACTCTTTCAGCCTTGTCATCATGTTTGCAGCGTCTGTCAGCTATCACACATGCTCAGGGTCAGAAATTGCAGCCTTCTGATTGGCAGAGGTTTTCAGAGTCCCGCACAGAGTGGCAATCCCTCTCAAAGTTTCTTCAGGAACTTTTCTAGTTAGGGATTGCCAACTAGAAAATTGCGAAGCAATGCATTTGCATAGGACTCCATTCAAATGGCAAACCTATTATTCTACACCTCTAAGCGGGTCTCTGACTAGATTTATTTATTAGGGATTGCCAAAATGAATGGAGTCCCAATGCAAATGCATAGCGAAGCAATGCATTTGCATAGGACTCCATTCAAATGGCAAACCTATTATTCTACACCTCTAAGCGGGTCTCTGACTAGATTTATTTATTTATTAGGGATTGCCATAATGAATGGAGTCCCAATGCAAATGCATTGCATTTGCTTCAATGCATTTGCATAGGACTCCATTCAAATGGCAAACCTATTATTCTACACCTCTAGGCGGGTCTCTGACTAGATTTATTTATTTATTATTCTTCCGTAGACATTAATGCGGCCCGAACGGAGCGACGGATCCAGGCGGTTCATACATCAAATCAACCGGCTCGTTCACGGGAAGTGTGGAATTACTTTTATTTCAGATCTGAGTTACCATGGCGACGCAGCTCGCCAAAAAGCGTCCCCGAAACGTCCCACAGCCCAAACCGTAAAACTTTATGACGCGTATCATATATCATACGAACCGGATTGGAAACCCAATGTGATTGATCTTGGTTTCGTGGCGTTTCGGGTTGCCATGGCAACGGTATTCACAAAAAACCCCGCCTCCCATTGAAAATGAATGGAAAACGCTCCGAAAAAGGCCAAAAACGTGATCTTTTTCGAGTGCTTACTGCGACAACATACTTTCTTGTACGGACACCGTTCTACCTCATATCTGGTCACAAGGGATAGGTCTACTTTACATTTAAAGATCTCGTACAAAACTCAGACCGCGTGGCCGTGGTGATGCCAAACGCCATCAGGAGCACCCGTTTTACACACAGGGCAGACAGAACCACCTGTGATGACGTGTGATACGTCAAATTGATCGGTTAGGGAAGGAGAAGTGAACCATGGGGTTTAAATGAATTTTGGGGTTACCATGGCAACGCAACTCGCCAAAAACACCACCCGAAATGCCCTACAGCCCCATCTGTCAGACATAACCCCACAAATGACACATCAAACTGACCGGGTTGATGACCAGCGATGCTCTATCATGATTCTGAAGGATTTTGGGTTACCATGGCAACAGGATCCACCAAAAACCACGCCCCGTATTCAAATCCTATGTTAAAAGGGCCCATTATGCTTAAAATGGACGCTTTTTGAGAGATTATTGTGCAGATACACGCTGACCTACAGACATTGTCTATAACATATTGAAGCAACGTTTACATATCTTTTATCATATTGCCATGGCAATGCCATTCGCCATCAATGTACCCGGTCAGCTCACAGCAGACACTATGGGATGTGGGTGCACATGTGATACATCAACATGATCGGGTTGACCAGGAGAACTGAACCATCATGTGTACTTTAATTTTTGGGTTACCATGGCAATTGAATACATTAAAAACCATACCCCTGTTGTATTCCTATGAAATAACCTTTGAAATCATCACATTTCTACAATATACTCAGATATTAGTTCTAATTTTTCGACCTTGTCATCACATTTGCTGCATCTGTCAGCTATGGAATAAATGCAGCTTTTTGATTAGCTGAGGAGTTCAGAGTCCCGCACAGACCTGTTTTAAACACAGGACATGTACACACAGGACAGACAGTACCACCTGTGACTAAGCGTGCAACATTAAGTTGATTGGTTTGGGAAGAAGAAGTAAACTTTGGTGTCTAAATGAAGTTTGGGGTAACCATGGCAATGCAGCTCACCAAAAACTCCACCCAAAATACCCTATAGCAGTGTTTCCCAACCCAGGTCCTCAAGGCACACTGTCCTGCATGTTTTAGATGTTTCCCTGTTGTTGTTACCAAACAACTTGTCTTGTAATTTGCTCATTTAACTCAGCTGTGTTGGAGCAGGGAAACATCTAAAACATGCAGGACAGTGTGCCTTGAGGACCAGGGTTGGGAAACACTGCCCTATAGCACCATCTGTCAAACATAGTTCCACGTATGACAAATCAAACTGACCGGTTTGCTCACCAGTGATTCTCCATCATGGTTAAAATTCATTTCAGGTTACCATGGCAACAGAAGCCACCAAAATCACGCCCCTCTCTTTAAATCTATGTTAAAATGGACAGTTTTTTCAAGATTATTGTGCAAACACACTTTGACCTACAGACACTTTTCCACCTTTACTCTGGTCAGTAGACATTGTTCTATAACATACACAAGCAACTTTCACATAGCTGTTACCATGGCAATGTAATTTGCCATCAAACACACCCAGTCAGCTAATTGGGCACACAATAGAATTTGTGGCCACATGTCATATATCAAAGCAATGGCTGGATTACTGGAAGTAAACCAACATTAATTTTGGGGTTACCATGGCAACAGCACTGTCTCAAATTTACACTTTGACCTAAAGATGTCATTTCAACTTTAATCTGCTCACTACACATTGCTCTATAACATATTGAAACCACTTTTACACTTTTTTCTGTTAAACTTTTTTCTGTGACCGTATTGCCATGATAACATAATTCGTCATCACATGCACCCGGTCAGCTCACATCAGACACTATGGAGCCTGTGAGCACATGTGATGCATCAAAGTGATTGGGTTTACCAGAAGAACTCACCAATCATGTATTCATTAAATCTTAGGTTACCCTGGCAACAGAAATCACAGAACACCACAGCCTTTCCTTCAGATCTTTCATAAAAAGGGTTTAGATTTTGTTTACAATGGGCACTATTTGAGATATTGAAATGTAAATACACTGTTCTACACAATGTTCTACAGATGTCATTCCAACTTTTATGTGGTCACTAGACATTAGACTATAACACACTGAAACAACTTTACAATATGTTATACCATATTAACATAACAATGCAATTTGTCATCATAAGTAAGGGGTCAGCTCACATCAGAAGTGTTTGGGTTGACCTGGACATCTTAACCACCATGTGTACATAAAAGATGGGGTTACTATGACTACAGAATCCCTTAAGAATATCAGCCCTGTTGTGATCTGATGAAATTATCTCTAAAATCACTATATTTGGGGTGGCTGTGACTCAGCCGTAACAGCGGGTCATCTGGTAACTGGAGGTTCCCCGGCTCAAACCCTCTACCCGCCGGGAAAAAGGTCACTTGGCCGTTGTGTCCTTGGGCAAGACACTTCATCAACTTGACTGTTTGGTGGTGGTCGGAAGGTTTGGTGGCACCTGTGCCTGGCAGCCTCACCTCTGTCAGTGTGTGTTCCAGAAAAGCTGTGGCTCCAATATGTGTGTAGTTTATCACCACTAAACATTTGTGTGAATGGTTTAATGACAAACTCTTTTGTAAAGCACTTTTGGAGTAATCTGAATTAAGATAAGTGCTATACATGCCATTTATATTTCCCCACTAAACTCCCATGTCAATTTGATTCTGAGCTTTTTCATCCCTTTTACAGCACCTGTCACACACACTCAAAGTCAGATGAACTTTTCAATGTTCATCATCAGACTGAGCTGATAAGCTCAGTGTAAACTACTATAGTCACTTTCTCAACATTTAATGCATTAAAAATGATTGTATTGATGAGGAGAAGTGCACTATAATGTGTACATTAAATTTGTGGTTACCATGGCAATGGAACCCATCAAAAAACCCACACCTCACTAAATCCCTCTATAAAAAGCATCTGTTTAGAATTTGGCTGTTTTGACAAATTACTGTTTCCTTATACTTTGACCTACACATGTCATTCCACCCTGTCATCTGGTCAACAGTCATTGTTCTATTATCAAACCAATTGGCTTTCTCACAAGAAGTGTACTCTTGTACATCACATTTTGGGTTACTATGCAACAGAATGCAATAAAAACCCTTCCCTTTTCAAACTGCGTGTAAAATTGAAATTAAAAGTTATTGTTGTTTGATAGATGTTTTTTTCAACAAACTTTGACCTACAGATTTTCTTTCAACTTTGAGCTGGTTACAATACCTTTAATTATAAAATATAAAAACAAATTATACATACATTTAACCAGTTTACTTTTAAATGCATTCAATTACGTTTACAAGACCCCTAACTCAATTTCCCATGATGCATTAGCAACCCTCAACATGCTCAGCGCCTCTGTTTTCTCCTATAATGCATCCATTAATTTATTTCGTTTTCTCAAACAGTTTTATGTTATTTAAGCTGTGCTTTATTTTTTTTTTCTAAACAAGCCATCTGGATATTTTTTCTATGTTTACTGATGGGGATAAAAACCGTTCGTGACTCCTCTTCCTCATTCTCAGCTGTTTGATACAGTCTTCATGCTTACTGCTGTTAGTCAGGCTGCTGCTACCAATTAACTGATGAGACAGTCGAATGCAGCAGCAGACATCCTAAAGACTCTTAACTGTTTCAGGACATGGCCAGTGACCGTCAGCGGAAACATGGAGTTTATTATGGGATGGATTATTGCACCGGAGTTGATGCTAACGGCCGTTAGCATACCGTTAGCATCTGCATCTTCAAGGTAAAGTTACTTTCCTGGTTAAATTGTTTGATTTGATTTTATATACTGACTGCTTATCTGATCATGTGTTTGCGCTGGAGACTCGGTGATACCACGTGTGGAAGGAAGCTGTATATAACAGTATGCTGCACTGCATAATCAGCTGGTTAGCAGAATATTGGCATTAAAAGGTTCATGGAGCCTCTCGGCTTCCATAGCTTTGAGTTTATATGTAATTTGGACACGTGATATGAATGAGCGTCTCATTTGTTTGTTATTTTTTAAAGCAGAACTAAGTACGTTTTTTCACCTCAGTAAATGTTTTCTAGAGTCCCTGTGGGGGTAAACAAGGACTTGGCGGGGTGATTCGTGGGTCCCTCCCCTCCCTCCGGGGTCTGTGTCCTGAAAGCAGCACTTGCAACTTTCAGTGGATCGGACCCGACTAATCTCGCGAGAACAAACCTGCTTTACGGCACTCACACTCACGTACATAAATACAAGCATGAAGCCCTTGCCGTTGTTAGCAACGCCACCCTTAGGAGAGCAAAGATGGCAGAACCAAAAAGAACGAAAAAACTTTTGACCAACGAGCAGAGAAAAAGGAAATGTGATTGGGACCGAGAGAGAGCTCAGTCGCGGGTGAACATCGGCAGAGCATCTGCGGCGGCGGCGGGGGAACGTTACGACAGTGAGCTTTCACAGGGGACCAGCAGGGGGAGAGCGAGAGCAAAACTTACTTAGTTCTGCTTTAAATTTCTGGACGCCTGTTGGTTTAATTTGAGAACGCAACATTACGTGGCTGCTGATTGGCTGAGTTCTGTATAGGGTTAGACGTGACGGTCGAGAACGTTCTCCTTCTGACCCTGCATTTGTCGAGGTAACACAAGTAATTTATTTCTCTCTGGTATAACGTGCATTGCAGTGCTTGATGTTAATTTGAGTTATAACGCTTCATAATGCTGTAATTTGTTTGGTTTTGATATTTTAAAAGTTTTATTGGCTCCATGACTTTGTTAATGGTGTTTTTTTCGAGTGAGTCTGACGGTCAGTAGCAGGATTAGCCTACACCTGCTTTTGTTGTTAACAGAACATAACTTATTGGCAAGTGTGTTATTTCGGATCTATTTAGAGTACAGTGCGGTTGAACAGGAGGTTACTTAATGTAAAATAAGTAAAATGTGTGTTGCTACTGTGTCGGTTTTGAGTGTGTGAAGTGTGTTGTGTTTTGAATGGTAAAGCTTTACAATTCACAAGTTCACTGTGTATTTAGTAAGCATTTGAAGAGTTTGGCTCTGAGAAAATAACTGATGTTTGTTATTTAACTTTTGTGATAAGGTGATGATGGTGCAGGAGTCAGTCTGTGTCAGGTCTTTGTGTGCAAAAGGATTGCATCTGCTTTTGATGTAAATATCAGTTGTTGGGAAATGTCGGCTGTTATTGTTTTTGACCTATTCAGAGTTCATATGGGTGAATGTGAAGTTAGTTGATGTGATCTGAAACTAATTTATCGTAGGTTTTGTAGTCGATTTTTAATTTTCAAAGATGAACTGTGCATCGATATCCAGTCGTGTCTTGCTAAAACCAACATGTTCCGACCTGCATTAAATTATTTTAGATTGATCAGAGGCTGTAAATTACAATGTGTGATTTATCACTGTCTGAACTGATGCTGACATGAAATGATATCCTGCTCTGTTATCATGCTTTTTGAGAATAATTTTGACTTGATGACATTTGTGAAAACTGGAAGAAGCATGTGGGTGTTTTTTTTCTTTAATCAATTATATTGGTGTAAAAACAATGAATGTTAGGAGCCCCGTTAGATCATTTAGGGGTGCCCAACTCCAAGCCTTGAGGGCCATTATCCTGCATGTTTTAGATGTTTAGATTAACACACCTGATGCAGATAAACAGGTTTTTTAACAGTCTTTTGCTGGACATGCTGAGATGTTGCAAAAGGAAATCAGATCTGATGGGATAGAGGAGCTGACTGCTAGAGGTTTGCCAGTTTAAAATGTGGCTTACTGCTTTAACACACCGACTGGCTTTGCAAGACCTTAATTTACTGTGATAAAGACAAATCATCAAAGGCAGACACTTGCTGGTGTGTCCTCCAATCAGCTTGAAATATACCTGATGTCCCTCCCTTTTTGAGACACTTTCAGACGGAGCAATTCCAGATCTACATGTGTAGCACCGTCTGGTCAAGTGGGGCTACACACAGATCTAGAAGAGCCAGGTTACGTAACAGTCACTAATAGAATTAAACTGAAGAGGAAGATTACATGTATGTTTTTTGTACATACGATTTGTGTTTTGGACATTTCAGTTAAACTGGGTT
The DNA here is from genome assembly GCA_006937955.1 of Pachypanchax playfairii. Taxonomy (NCBI): domain Eukaryota; kingdom Metazoa; phylum Chordata; class Actinopteri; order Cyprinodontiformes; family Aplocheilidae; genus Pachypanchax; species Pachypanchax playfairii. Next base: position 2,322,923 of record SSNP01000089.1, read on the forward strand.
TTCCTAACATTTTTTTTCTTACCTGATGTGAAGTCTTTAATTTCACGTGTGTAATTCTCATGTGTTCTGCTTTTTCCTAACAGCTCTCTTGTTGCGAGACGTGTGCTATTCAGAGGTTTTCTGCTGCTGGCTGTGATTTCACCTGGTTCACTTTAAACCACTGTACACTTTAACTAGGACTAAACAATAACACAGATCTATAACACTTAGAAAAAAAATTTACAATTATTTTTTGAATTTTCTGCCTGTTTGTTTTCCATCCAGTTTGGGTGGAGTTAACCTGTTTTTCCCAGTGTTTCTGTGTTTAACAGGTTTTTGTAAGAGACAATGCCGCGGAGGGGACGACGTGCCGAAGGGGCAAAGAAGAGATGGAGGACCCTGGACCCCCAGACCTGCCCACCTGATGTCTCCACCCAGGTACGGGAAGTGTGAATCACAAAGGTTGGCATTTAAACTGCTGTTTATAACTTCAATGTGTGATGACTGTAATTTATTATGCTTTTCAGCAACGGACTCCCCTACCAACTTCGCTGACCTCGCTGGCCTTTAAAGATTCTCCGGAGACAAAGGTATGTCTGTCAGATCTAACTTTACAGTTACTGTGTTAGAATTTGTGTTGCTCAGTTGTCTTAATTGTTGTTCTTTGTGTCATCAGGTGGCCCGACTGCAGCGTTCCTCCTTCTCTCGTATGTAGCTGACAGTACATCTGCATGCTGTCTCCTCCTAAGGCTTTAACCATTAATGTGTCTGTGTCTTTCAGTTCGAGGGACCGGGTTCCGGCACCGTGTGGGGAAGTGGCCCATCTCCCATTTGACTGGGCGCAGTCACAAGTTGGTTTTGCCTGCCGAGACCCCAGGGAATAAGGTACTTTAGACACAGATCTCCCACTTAAGAGCAAACTCCGCATTTTTTTTTTCTCACTCAATTATCTTTTTTTTTCTCTTTTGTGTCTACAGATTGCTCTTTTGGTTGGTGACTCCCATCTGCGAGCGATCGCTGATGGGTTTGTCTCCATGCCAGAGGGCAAACTCTCTTTCGGGGTCATGGCAACACCTGGGGCCTGTGCTGGAGAGTTGAGGCGTGAGTTGCTGGAAGCAGTTCTGCCACGAACCCCTGAGGTAGTCTGTCTTCCGGCACCCAGCAACAACTTGACAGCCAGCAGGACCATCGGTGAGGCCGGGACGGACTTCGAGAGGCTGCTGAGCACCGTCTGCAACCGCTGGCCTAATGTAAGTTTAACTTGTGACTTTTCTCAGTCTAACACAAACTCAGTGTTACCACATCACACCAGATCTGGTGTTTTGTATGTGAGGCAAAATGTTTTTCTAATTAAATGCCTAGAATTACAATTTTTTTTTTCATCAGAAGATGATTTTAGTTTAAAACTCATTATGAAAGGAGACAATGTTTAGCATTTTTTAAGTATTGATGGCACCTACACTCATAAGTAAAATACATTACATTACATCTTTTAAAACACGTTTAAAGACTCATTTCTATTCCCTGGCCTTCTCTGCTGAGGCGATCTAACCCCTGTGTTTGTTATGTGTGTTTTGTTTTTATAGCTCTTACCTGTTTTATCTGTTTTGTGCTGCTTGTTTTTAGTCATTTGGTGTTTCACTGTCATGTACAGCACTTTGGTTGGAGTTGTCGCCGTTTTAAACGTGCTTTATAAATAAAGATGATGATGATTTATATGATATGTTTTAATCAATACAGGTGGTTGTAGTCGACTTCCCTCCGAGACTCAACTCAGACGAGACGCTGCAGGTCCTTCTGCGCCAGACGTACCACCATGTGGCAGCACAGAGGGGTATGTACTAAAAACTGTTATGGAGAGCTCCTTCATAAAGTCCTGGTATCTATGTTTACTCTCCTTTGAAACAGTATTAATATTATTAATTTGTTAATCAGTGAATTAAATTTTAGATTGATTTCTAAAGACACAAACATTGTTTCTCTTTGTTAAAATTAAAGGTGAACTTGATTAATGTCCATCATATCAACACTTTTTGCTGTCAGAAATGTGTGCTTAATTTTGGTGAGCTGACTGAGCAGTTTATGAGCCCACTGACAAACATTTGTCTTCAGAAACAACGGACATTCTTTTCTCTTATAAGTTGCTTTATTCTTTTCAATGCAGATTTATATAGACTGGCTTTTGTTAGTAATGAACAACAATTTCATTTTTCTTTGAGGTGTTCGTTACGTTTCTGTGGTTGACCACTTCCGCGGTCACGCCTGGAGCTTTGGAGCAAAGATGAAAGTGCTAATGAAAACTGTCTGTGTTGACTAATGCTTGTAGGTGATTTTATGTTTTGTAGGTTCATCTTAGCGACGATGCAGGGATGGAGATCCTTGCACAGTTGCTGTGGGCAGCTGCCTTTACTCAGCTGGAGGCATCTGCACCGAAGCCACCCACCTCTCCGAAGACTCCCCCTCGGCCCGTCCAACGACTCTCCCCAAAGCTGGTGGTGGTCGGTGAGTTGGTGGCACGACATCCTTCCAACCCATTTGACTGGACTGTGGTTGGACATGGCCAGAGGGTAATGACCCACACTTTGTTTTGTGATTTATAAGATACACATCTGCAAAGTTAATCACTGTTGACACTGTTTTAATAATGTTTGTTTTTAATCCTCATCTATAAAGGCTTACAGCACAATTCCTGAGTCCAGCAGGAGGATGGTTGACCAGCAGGTCTGTTTGAGTTTAACACAAACAAAAACAGTGTGAAGGCTGAATTTATTCATGATCTGATTCACACTTCACACCCTTCTGTATTTTGGACAGGGAGACCTGTTGGAATCTTCCATTCCTCCGAATCCTGTCTGGTTCAGCCCGTCCTTGCTGGAGGAGATGGAGAGGCTTTTTCCTGGCTGTGACCACGGTGGTGTGGCGTCCTCAGGTGCCCCAAATGGGAAGAAGGTAACTGCATGATCCTCATCATGTTATGTGAGAAATTGTAACAGGTCTGTCACAATCAATATTCTGTTTTCATTTGTGATTTATTAGACTTTCATCCATCCAACGTCAGCAGAGACCTGTTCTCTCCAAGAAGAGACAAGAGAAGCAGCAGGTATGTCTTAGTTTTTTATCAGACTTTCAGATGTGTTGGAAGTACAACGATCACCAGTTTTTCAGGTGTTTTAATTTTTATGTTACATGAATGCAGACAAGCTTCAAATGTGACTGTTATGAATTATGGTTTAATTTTTTCCACACATGACTGTATAGCAGAATAAATTTGTATATTGACCGTTCACTTTCCTTGCTCTGAATTAATTTTATTGGCCGTTGTGTCCTTGGGGAAGACACTTAACCCACTTTGCCTGTTTGGTGGTGGTCGGAGGGTCCGATGGTGTCCGGCAGCCTCGCCTCTGTCAGTGTGTGTCCCAGGACAGCTGTGGCTACAACATGTGTGTAGTTCATCATCACCAAACGTGTGTGTGTGTGTGTGTGTGTGTGAATGGGTGAATGACAGACTGTAGTGTGAAGCACTTTGGGGGTCGTAGGACCTGAGTAAAGCGCTATACAAGTACACACCATTTACCATTTAATTTAAAAATGTTATTAAATCTTTTTTTTTTTCCAACATTTGATCTTCTGTTAATACTTTCCAATTTAGGTGGAGGGACCTACAGAGATGACCAAGCCAGCACCTTGCACACCAGGGAGAGTGGTTCCCAGAGAGGTAGTCGTTGCGTCACCTGCCGCTCCCCTGGAGGATAGTGGGCTGGACTGCAGCAGCCAGGTAAATTCACCCACACACTACACTCGTAATGCTATCAATTTAGTGATTTAAAACTATACATTTTTAAAATGAATAACCTTTACAAGAATTATTTTCAAAATGACGAAATTAAAATGTGTTTTCTTATTACAGGAGTCGTCCACGGAGAGGAACATCAGCTGTCTACCTGTCCACTTGGTGAGGGCCACACATTCCCAGGCGGACAAGAGGTACAGTGGTTTCTCCCGTAATCATCAGTGCACGTGCATGGCTCTTACATTTTTGGGTTACCACAATGAGGGTGTAAAGTTTGACACAATGTTGCTTGATAGAGTGCTTGAACAAGGAAATGCACTGTATGTTGGTATTAAACAGCAGCTGCTGTTAGATGGCACATTTGCTAGCAACCACTTAACAGCTGAGGAGATGCCAAAACAAGTTTTGACAGACACAAACATGTATAATGTGGAAATGGAAACGGTAAAAGACGGTCGTCTGCGACAACTGGGACACAGCCCTCAAAGACAGATAGGCTTGTCCCTTGCTGAACAACTGGAATGTTTGTCAGAAAATGTCCGCCATGCTTTTCTCCTCGTGACTCCAGAGTGCTTTGCAGTTTTCCGGGACAGATCAGGTAGGTACGGACTGTTTGATTCTCATTCAAGATCTTCAGCCGGCCTGCCCCATCATAACGGAACTGCAATAATGATGACGTTTAGCAACCTGGCAGACATGGTGGCTCACCTGCATAAACTCTTTAAAAATCGAGGTCCCACTGCAACCTATGAGTTTGTGTCGGTCACATTTGTCAGTGACCACACTGATGAAGCCCCTCCAGAAAATGTGGACTCTGTGGCTATTTCACCAGGACTCTCAGAACAAAACCTGTTTGTTGAGAAACATGTGATCATTTCTGAAAAAGATGAACCAGTTGCTTTGCCCAGTCAAGCACCCAACACAATAAAGGAAAAGAACACACCCATCCCAGATGTGTCCAGAGTGTCAAAAGCAAGGAGAAAAAAAGTAAACTACAAGCTCAAATCACAGCTTGGAGAACACTCATTAAAAAAACAATCAAGAAGCACATCTGAAAAAGAAACATATGCTACCTGTCCTGCATTCAAATTGAAAAAACTACAGGCTGTGAAGAAAACATACATTCTTAAACATGCACAGAAGAAGGAGCAAATGATTTACAGATACAAGAATGACCCCGACTTCCAGAAGAGACAAATGGAATATACAAAGGAAAGATTTAGCTTAGATCCATCCTTGAAAGCTGCACATCGAGAAATTATGAAAAATTATATGAAACAAAAATGCCTAACTGATCCTGCATTCAGAGTGAGGCACAAAGAAATAATGGTAAATGGTAAATGTCCTGTATTTGTAAAGCACTTTTCTAGTCATTCAGACCACTCAAAGCGCTTTCACACTACAAGGTTTTGCATTCACCCATTCACACAACCCGATATGTAAACCAGGGGGAGAGGGTAGGGGCTAACACTCACACAACCCGATACGCAGATCGGGGGGCAACATGGGGTTCAGTGCCTTGCCCAAGGGCACTTCGACATGTGGAAGGTGGAAGCCGGGATCGATCCATCAACCTTCAAATTGGAGGACGACCGCTCTGAGCCACAGCCGCCCCTAATGAAGAATTACATGAAAAAAAAATGTAGAAATGATCCTGCATTCAAAGTGAGGCACCAAGAAATAATGAAGAATTATATGAAAAAAAAATTTAGAAATGATCCTGCATTCAAAGTGAGGCACCAAGAAATAATGAAGAATTACATGAAACAAAAATGTCTAACTGATCCTGATTTTCATGCCAGACAAAAATCACTGAAAAGAGATTATATAAAGCGAAGGTGTAGCATGGATCTGGCCTTTCACACCAGACAGAAGACCAGGAGAAAAGAGTTAATGAAGGAAAGATATGATTCAAAGAAAGATTTCAGGGTCCAACATAACAAAAAATGCTTCATGAACAAAAGACTCCGTCAATCAAGAACACCTTTTTCTAATGAAGTGAAGCTGCAGTGTGCTCTGCGAATCACAAGGAAGTACAGAAGGAATATAGGCCTCCTCCAGAAACCTCCACAGCCTCTGATTAGCAAGGAAATGAAAGCAGCTATAATGAAATTTCAAGAGAAGATTCGGCATGGGCCTACATATGTCTGCACGGTGTGTCACAGAGGTCTTTTTCCCAGTCAAGTAAAACATTGTAACAGAGGCAAGTATACCAGAAACATGCAGGTGGTGGCTGAGTGCATCACAGGTACGTATGTTCACATGTGTGGACCTGGTTGTTCTGTACCTGAAGAGAGGATGCAGGAGTGGATCTGCTACATGTGTGACAATCACCTAAGCAGAGGAGCAATGCCACCAATTGCTGCTGCAAATAACCTCCATCTAGCACCTGTTCCTCCTGAATTGAGTGAATTAAATGTACTGGAAAGGCAATTAATTGCAAAGATTATACCTTTTGCAAAAATTGTTGCATTGCCTAAAGGACAGCAAAGAGCAGTACATGGAGCAGTTGTGTGCGTACCCTCAGAGATGGAAACAATTGTGAACATTCTTCCAAGACCCAGCACAGGAGCCCAGCTGTTACAGGTGAAGCTTAAGAGGAAGATCAAATACAAAGGATACCAGCACTTCTACACAGTTAACATGAATAATGTGCTTGCAGGACTTGCAATGCTTAAAGAGACACATCCAGATTACAAAAATGTAACAATAAATGAAAGTGCTACATTTGATGAAATTGATGATGAAGATTTTCTGCAGCTAGCTGAAGAGCTAAACATCCAAGAGGAGGACAATAATATAGATGTTACAAGGGAACCACCGCTCAACCTTGAAGGAGAAGGACATCAGAGACTTGAAGCTGATTTGCAGTCTCTTGATATAGAACAGGAAATTGCAGATGAAGACCTCTTAAAGCTAGCTGCTGACTCCAATGCTGCATTGGAACAGCAGCCTAACCACATAGGGGAAGAACAACAAGCACTTCGTCCTGGTCTGATCCTGGATACGTGCATGCAACCCAATGATATTGCACATGAAGTTCTATCTTATGGAGATGGAATTTTCAGC